>PITA01023848.1:0-27353 GCA_004023965.1 Spilogale gracilis
TATTATCTTTTACTACCTTTTTGGGAATGGCAATAAAACAAGTATCCTAAAAATGTTTTCAAGTAAGTTTATACTTTAGCTAGGAGATACGAAAAGAGTAAATTAACGTCCTCTCCCCTATCTCAAAGTTCTTTATTAAGCTTCTGGTTATCTCTATCTACACAATCCATACAATATACTCTTTTATTATCTTTTACTAGCTTTTTGGGAATGGCAATAAAACAAATATCCTAAAAATGTTTTCAAGTAAGTTTATACTTTTCTTTACTACTTAGGAGTTATCTCTTAAAAAAAAAAAAAAAGTTACTTCTTAGTACTACTAGAAATGCTCAAAGGAAATTCTTTAGGCTGAAGGGAAGCTATACTATAAAACACTCTGAGGGAAATTAAAGAAGATTTAAATGGGACTCAATGTTGTTAATATGGTAATTCTCTCAAAATTGCTCTACAGACTTAATGCAATCCTAACCAAAATTCTAAAAGACTTTATCAAAAACTGATATATTGATTCTAAAATTTATGTAGAAAGATCTAGATTAGCAGAACAAGTCTGAAAAAGAAAAAGTTGGAGAACTAGTACTATTTGATTTTCAGACATAAAGATACACTGATCAAGACACTGTGGTATTGGTATACAAACAGACAAATAGTTCAGTGGCAAGTAACAGTCGAGAAACATACACACAGGCGTATTATCAGCTGACACAACAAAGGTGCCAAGGAATTTAACAGAGGAAAAGAATGTCTTCCCAACAAATGGTGTCACAACTGCATTAACTTACAAAAAATAATAAACCTCAACACTTAAGTCACACCATACAGAAAAATTAACTAGAAATGGATCTGATATCAAAATATAAGAGTCAACACTAATAAGCTTCTAAAAGTAAGCATGAGATTTTCTTGAACAGGACATAAAAAACATGAATTTTAAAAGAAAAAAATGACAAAAAGTCTTACAGTAGAATGTATAAAGAACTATTATCATGTACTAAGTTTTTAAAAAATGGAGAAAAGACTCAAATGTTTCACATACAACATATATAAAGATGTTCACCATCACTAATCACTAATCAACAAGGAAATGAAAATTAAAATCACAGTGAGACACAACTACAGACCCACCAGAACGTTTAAAGTTAAAAAGACTAACAGTATCAAATGTTGGCAAAATGGGGAACATTAGGACTCTCATTCATTGCTGATGGAATCACAAAATTGTTAAATTAATTGGGTGAACCATGAGGTAAATATACAATTATAATACTACCCAGCAATTCCAATTCTAGGTATTTATCCAAAGAGAAAAAAAATATACATCCAAAGGCATATATGCAAGTCTAATAGCCAAAATCTGGAAACAATTCAGAAGTCCATAAAAAAGTGAAGGGATAAACAAATAGTTGCAGATACATGCTATGGAGACCTACTCAGCAATAAAAGGGAGTAAGTAAGAGTATATACAAAAATAATATCAAAAACATTATACTAAGTGAAAGGAGTCAAATATAAAAGACTACATACTGTATGACTATTATACAAAATTTTATCTAGAAAAGGTAACACTTGAGTGACTGACTGAGTTGGAGGGTCTAGGAAAGGGACTAACTACAAAAGGACATAGAAAGCTTTTTAGGGTGAGGGAACTGTCCTGATCTTGATTGTGCTGGTAGTTATACAACTGTGTACATTTACCAAAATCTATTAATCTGAATTCTTAAATGGATTAATTTTACTGTACATAAATATTACCTCATAAAAATCATTAAAAACAGTATTAAAGATACAAGATACTGAACATATCACTGAGTTCTGGCACTTGAAATCAAACAAATGATGCTTCCTTACATTTTTAGAGTCACTAAGAAATATGACATTTCTTTCCAAAACCTCATATAAACACCCTTTTCACAAGCATGCATATTTTTACACTGAAAATGAGTATTTTTTACTTGCCATCTACTTTTTTCATAGTAATCTGGATATACTGTCAGTCACCATGAACTATTGGCATTTCACTGTTTTTCACTATTTTTTCTATATCTTAAGATATAAATCAAGATAAGGAGGCTGAGTCTTACTCAAAAGCTGGTGCCTTTTAATGAAACTGTATGCAGACTAGCCAAAAAAGGGGGATACATGTATCACCAAATGATCCCCCAACCCTCAACCAAAAAAAACACAAAAAACCCCAGTACTAGAGCAGAGAAAAGACAAGATGAATATAGAATATCTTTTGTACCAGAAAGTATTAAAGTGTTAAGTTATTAAAGTGCTCAAAAAATTATGGGGACATGTCAGAAGGACACAGTAGGTGACTACAGGGCCTCCCACTAATCAAATCTGGGACATTGGATGATATATTTGAACAGACTAAGAATTTTGACTTCAAACTGACAGAGGGAAGGGGAAAGCTGTTCTTCATAGTATAATGTGAACTAAAAAATGTAGAGGAATAATAGAAAAATAACCATTTTCAAGCCATCAGAAAAATGACTGCTTCCAGCAAGAAAGTACCACCAATACCAAAACTAAAGTAGATGAAAGATTAGTAAAGAAGAGATAATTACATAGTCTCAAAGTATCTTTTCACAAATTACTTATTAATTACAAGGAAGAAAAAGAATCACTTCAGGAGAGAAACCTAGTGAACACCAACCTTGTCAAATGATCAAAATAAATACCACCTACTAAACTAACATTGTGGGGTGCCTGGGTGGCTCAGTCACTAAGCATCTGCCTTCAGCTCAGATCCTGATCTTAAGGTCCTGGGATTAAGCCCTACATGGAGCTCTCTGCTTGGCAGAGAGCCTGCTTCTCCCTCTCCCATTCCCCCTGCTTGTGTTCTCTCTCTCACTGTATCTCTCTCTGTCAAGTAAATAAATAAAATCTTAATAAATAAATAAATTTAAAAAATAAACTAACATTGTGTGCTTTATGTGATGTACTGACAAGGATACAATACTCCTGGTAAAAGAGCATCACATGAATTTAATCATGAAAAAACATCACAAAACCTAAACTGAAAGATATTTTACAAAACAAATGACCTGTACTGTTCTAAAATGTGTGTCATTAAAAATAAATCTGGAAAAATAAAATAAGATGAAAACAGAGGAGGAGGCAAATTACATGAGACTCTTAACTACAGGAAACAAACTGAGGGTTGCTGGGGAAGAGGGGGATTGGGGGAATGGGATAATTGGGTGATGGTCATTAAGGACGGCACTTGATGTGATGAGTACTTGGTGTTCTATGCAACTGATGAATCACTAAATTCTACCCCTGAAACTAACAGTATATGTTAAACTAAATTGAATTTAAAAAAATTAAAACAAATAATAAATGAATCGGTCTGAAGAACCATTCTAAATTAAAGGAGACTCAAGAACAGAAAACCAGGGGCTCCTGGGTGGCTCAGTTGTTAAGTGTCTGCCTTCTGCTACCTATGGCTTACTGACATTTCAAGCAATGAACTAAAAAGAGCTGACAAGATGCAACTGTCATTGATTTAAATGCCACTCTCCTACATCTTATTATATCCCTGGAGTTCTGGGATTGAGCCCCCATCAGGCTCCCTGCTCGGTGGGAAGCGTGCTTCTCCCTCTATCACTCCCCCTGCTTCTGTTCCTTCTCTAGCTGTGTTTCTCTCTGTCAAATAAATAAAATCTTAAAAAAAAAAAAGAATAGAAAATCAAATTCAATTAGTGATCCTAAATTGAATTTTGAACTAAAAATTTTGAACCTATAAAGTCACTGGGACAACTGGTAATCTGAATGAGAGTCAAAGATTAAATATTATATTGAACTTAACTTGCCTGTTTTTGGTAAATGTACTATGTAGTTTAGTAAGTAAATACCCTTATTCTTAGGAAACAGGGAAATGTACAAGGGAATATTGAGAGACAGGTACGAGGGGCATGATGCCTATAACTTCTGATATGGTTCAGAAAAATGTATGTTTTATGTAATAACTGTGAGAGAGAAAGAATGAGAATGAATAGTAAGGCAAATGTGGCAAAATGTTAATAACTGGTAAATCTAGGTGAAGAGTATTTAAAAGTTTTTATACTATCCTTGGGACACTTAAGTGCCTCAGTTAGTTAAGCGTATGCCTTCAGCTCAGGTCATGATCCTAGGATCTGACCACGCAGCGAGGAGTCTGCTTCTTCCTCCCCTCTTATCACACCCCCTCCCCGTTTGCTCTCTCTCACTTGCTCTCCCTCAAATGAATAAAATCGTTAAAAAAAAAAAAAAGTTTTTGTACTCTTCTTACAACTTTTCGATAAATGTGAAATTATTTCTGGGGCACCTGGATAGCTCAGCTGGTTAAGCACCCATCACAACTCTTGATCTTACCTCAGGTCATACTCTCAGGGTCATTAGTTCAAACCCTACACTGGGCTCCACACTGGGCATGGAGCCTACTTAATAAAAAAATTGTAAGAAGTGAAGTTATTAAAAAAAAAAAAAAAAAAAGCAGGGTGGACAAATGTTAGGCCATACTTTTTTCCCACAAGCCAAGATCTCTCTTGTCTCTCCCATCTTCTCCTTCATAACCCCAACTCTCTTGCCACTAAATTGTATATGTTTGTGTTATGCCCTACCCCAATATACAGAAGAAAAGCAAAGAGAATAATGAGAATAATAAGATATGAAGTTAACAACTTTCAGGCTTCTCTTAATAGCTCAACAACTTGAAGAAGATATTCAAAAGGGAGGAAGGCATTTTCTATCAAGGGCCACATAGTAAATATTTTAGTATTTGAAGGATATGTACAGTCTCTACTGCATTTCCCCCACCCCCTTTTTTAAACCAACTCTTTAGCCTGTGGGTATTACAAAAACAGGCTGTGGGCTGGACTTGAGGACATGGCTACAGTTTGCTGACCCCTGACTGAATTATGAGATTCTTTCAAAAACTGTAACAGAGGTAGTTCCACTAGTCCCTGAAATAGCAAGGATATTATTGAATAAAGGAACAAAAGTATGTCAGCATGGAAGTTCGTTCTTAGGGCAACAGTTAATAAAATTAAACTTTAAACAAAATATAAAGATTAACATTTCCTTAAGTTTCTTTCATAACTCTAACATTTGTCACCTTACAAGTTTTGGTGTTTTTGAGGGTAAGAATGAGGAAGGACACTTACATAGTTGCCAATTTTCTTTATGAGAGATAACACTTCAGGAAAGGAAATGGAATAAATAATGACAAATTTCACGTGGGAAATATAACATGGCCTACAGTTCAGGAGTACTGATACAAAACTGAGGGGGTACTATTTTAGGACCATCGCTATCTAAATTCAAGACCATTCCTTGCTCTATACATGTGTTCTCCAAATTTAAATGATTTTTTTTTAATATCATACAATATGGTATAGAAAACCTGAGACTTAGAAGCATGCACATGCATGCAAAGTTCTGTAATAATTACGTTAGCAAGCCTACACCCTAGTAGGATCATGGGCCTGCAGCTACAGCTATGTCTGCTACCTATGGCTTACTGACATTTCAAGCAATGAACTAAAAAGAGCTGACAAGATGCAACTCTCATTGATTTAAATGCCACTCTCCTACATCTTATTATTTTTAAATGCCAGCAAGTCTTAAGGAAAATGGCTCTACCATTTTCAATGTTCATATTTTTTAAGGTCAGTTATCTATAAAAAGAAACCTTACTTCATGTAAATTATTGTTTTTTACACTAATAAAATAAAAATTGCTGTGCTCAATACAATTCTTACCATATGTCAATTTTCTTAAGCAAACCATCAAACTCTTAAAGAATAGGAAAAAACAAAGTTTGAAGTTTGACTACACATCAGGAATTAAATACGGCTACCATGAATTATTCTTATCCGTAAACCTAATTATTACTTTTCACAGAAATTAAGCCTAAAATATAAGTGGCAGATGACGATTTTTACCACCACACTTAATTTACCAAGATCTATACTCAGCATTTGCAGTTACAGCTTTCCTTCCCTTATACATGTACAGTCATTAAAAATATTAAAAGACAAATGCAAACCTACTCAATACCAAAGATTTCTTATATCCTTCCACTGGCTGAAAATCAAAAGTTTACACTATCCCCATTCTCATCCACAACTCAATCAGAAAACTTCTGAATTTCCATCTGTTCTCCATGATGATTATGGATGTCCCTAGATGTCCAAGATCATTATAAACAGAAGAATATCCCACTGCATATTTAGGACACTAATAATAAAATGTGTAGCTAAGGGTAACCTTGCCTTTTTCTTAATTCTTATAGCACATGATCTCTACTACTCTGACAATACGAGTTTTATAAACTGTATTATAATTATTTATGTGTGGGGACACCTAGGTGGCTCAGTAGGTTAAGCATCTGCCTTCATCTCAGGACATGATCCCATGACCCTGGGTCCCTCATCGGGATCTTTGGCTCAGCAGGGCCTGCTTCTCCCTCTGCCTGCCACTGCCCAATTGCGCTCTCTCTGACAAATAAAATCTTTAAAAAGAAAAATTATGTGTGTATATATTTCTTACCTTACCTCCTCCACTAGACTATAAATTTCCTGAAAATAGCATCTGTGGCTAAGACTACTTTTTAATCACTCACAGTACCTTTATCTCAGCCACAGTAGCTGGTGATATAATAAAAATGAAATACACAGCAACTGATTTTAACTTTAGAAATAAGGACCTGACAAAAATTTTTCAAAGAAAGAAAAAAAAGCAGACTAATATTGTTAAGATGTCAATACTACCCAAACTATCCACAGATTTAAAACATAACCATTATCAAAATCCCAATGGCACTTTTTGCAGAAATACAAATACCCATCTTAAAATTCCTATGGAAACTCAAGAGACTCAAAAGAGCCAAACAACCTTGAAAAAGAAGAAAATTGGAGGTATCACACTTCCTAATTTCAAAACATATTACAAAGCTACACTAATCAAAACAATATGGTACTGGAACGCCTGGATGGCTCAGTTGGTTAAGTGGCTGCCTTCCGCTGAGCTTTTGGCTCAGGTGATCCCAGGGTCCTGGGACTGAGTCCTGCATTGGGGTCCTTGGTTGGTGGGGAGCCTGTTTCTCCCTTGGCCTGCCACTCCCCCTGCTTGTGTGCTCTCTCTTTGACAACTAAAAACAACAACCCCCCGTAAAAAACAACAACAACAACAACAACAACAAAATATGGTACTGGCATAAAGACAGACACATAAAATAATGGAGTAAAAGAGAGCCCAGGGGTGCCTGGGTGGCTTAGCCAGGTAGGTGTCTGTCTCTGGCTCAGGTCATAATCTCGAGGTCCTGGGACTGGGCCCCACGTCAGGCTCCCTGTTCAGTCGGGAGTCTGCTTCTCCCTCTCTCCCTCTGCCCATCCACAACACTCACATGGGCTCTCTCAAACAATATCTTAAAAAAAAAAAGAGACAGAGCATGCACAGATATAAACGACAGAGTGCCAAGACACTCTCTGTTCAACAAATGGTGTGGGAAAAATGGATACTCACATTCAAAAGCCTGAAAGTAAATTCTTACCTTATAGCACACACAAAAAGTAACTCAGAAATGGATCGAAGACTTAAAACTATAAACCCTCAGAAAAAACAGAGAGGAAAGGCTTCATAATACTGGATTTGGTAATGATTTTTTTTAAATGAAACCAAAGGAACTGGCAACAAAGGTAAACATAGGTAAGCTGGATATCAAAATTTTAAAAGCTTCCATGCATCAAGAGTGTAAAAAGGTAACCTACAAAGGAGAAAATACTTACAAATCAATTCTGATAAAGGCTTAACATTTAGAAAGAACTCCTACAACTCAACAAGAAAAACCCAACTGATTTAAAAATGCCCCCAAAAAGGGACACCTGGGTGGCTCAGTCTGCTAAGTGTCTGCCTTCAGCTCAGGTCATGATCCCAGGGTCCTGGGATCAAGTCTCACATCAGGCTCCTTGCTTTTCCCTCTGCCTGCCACTTCCCCTGCTTGTGCCTGTGTGCTCACACTCTCTCTCTCTGAGAGAGAGAGATAGATAGATAAAAATCTTTTAAAAAGTTGGGGGGGGGGCAAAAAAAGACTTGATAAGACATTTTTCCAAACAACATGTACAACCGGCCAACAAGCACTAGGAGAGCTGCTCAATGTTACTAATCCTAATGGAATGCAAATCAAAACTACAATGAGATACCACTTCACATCCACTAGAATGGCTACTATAAAAAAACAACAAATAAACAGGAAATAACCAGTGTTAGATAGGATGTGGATAAATCAGAATTTTTATGCACTACTGGTAAGAATGTAAGATGGTGCAGCCAATGTGGAAGAAGTTTGGTGGTCTCTCAAAAAATTAAATCTTGAAGAAATACTTGTACACCAATGTTCACAGTGGCATTATTTACAAAAGGTAGAAGCATCCAGGTGTCTATTATTGGTGGAACAAACTCAAATGTCCATTGCTGGATGAGAAGACAAACATAATGTGGTATATACACACAACAGGATATTATTCTGCCTTCAAAAAGGAAGGAATTTCTGACATATGCTGCGACACAGCAAACCTTGAAGACGTTACACTAAGTAAAATAAATAAGCCAGCAGGGAATGACAAATATTGCACGATTTCACTTATATGAGGTACCCACGGTAGTCAAACTCAGGCACAGAAAGTAGAATAGCGATTTCCAGGGCCTGGGAGAAGGGGAAATAGGGAGTTATTTAATGAATATAGTTGCAATTGTAAGATCAAATGAATTCTGGAGTTTAGTTGCAAAAAAAATTGTGAATATACTTAATACTACTGAACTGTACATTTTAAAATGGTAAAGACAGTAAACATTATAATGTACATTTTAGCAAAATACCAAAAAAAAGAAATATAAAAGGCAATCTAATGGAAACAATCTAATGCAAACAAACAATCTAAATGGAAACAATTTCAAAAACAATTTCAAAAATCTAATAAAGAATAGGGGAAGCGTGTCAGGTTTTGCACTCAGCACGGGGTCTGCTCCAGATTCTCGCCCTACTCCTTCGCCCCTTCCCCTCTCCCTTGCTTGTGTGCAGTCTCTCTCAAATAAATAAATGAATAAATAAATAAAATCCCCCCCAAAAATAGGGAAGAGAAGACAAATATGCTCTAAAAGATGAAAAAAGAAAGAGAAAGTCCAATATGCAAATACCAGTTCATAAGGATTGAAAGGAAAAAAGTAAGACCTATGCACCCACAGCCAGAAAGAAATGAAAGACTGATTCAGCACAAGACATTCAAATATGCAACACTGAGGGGGCTCCATCTAATATGATTCTTTTCTTTTTTTTTTTTTAAAGATTTTATTTATTTATTTGACAGAGAGAAACACAGCTAGAGAGGGAACACAAGCAGGGGGAGTGAGAGAGGGAGAAGCAGACTTCCCGCGGAGCCTGATGTGGGGCTTGATCCCAGAACTCCTGAGATCATAACCTGAGCCAGAGACACACGCTTAATGACTGCACCACCCAGAGCCCCTAATATGACTTTTTCTAACCTAAATTTTTGTAGAACCAGGAACATTCTAAACTTGTTTGGGGCTCTACTTAATTTTAAGACTCTTCTATTCAATAAAACCAAACCAAACCTCAAGCAATATTTCAAAAACAGATTTTTCAGAGAATCATACAATTTTAGTGGTGAAAAGTAGCTCAAGACCTAAATAACAAAAAACCCCTGTGTTTTCACACTGACAAAATGTAGATGGCACTGGCAAAATTAAGATTTTTTTCTTTTTAAATCTAGATTTCATTTAGTAACTTCTTTCTACTTAAAAATGCATTGCTGGGAAAGAGAACAAAACCGGAGGCCTCAAACTTCCTAATTACAAATGATATTACAAAGCCACAGTAATCAAAACAGTATGGCATTTGCATAAAAATACAGAGATCAGTGGAACAGAACAGAAAGCCCAGAAATAAACCCATGCACTATACAGGCAATTAATTTACAACAAAGGAGCCAAGAGTGTACCATTGGGAAAGTGCAATCTCGCCAATAAATGGTGTTGGGAAAATGGAACAGCCCACATTACAAATAAATGAAACTAGACCATTGTCTTAGATCACACACACACAAATCTCAAAAAGGATTAAAGACCTGTACATAAATCCTGAAACTATAAAACTTCCAGAAGAAAATATAGGCAGTAAGTCCCTTGACATTAGTCTTTGGGATGATTTTTTAGATTTAACACTAACAGCAAAGGTAACAAAAGCAAAAAAGACTGGATCAAATAGGCTACATCTAGTTATAAAGCTTCTGCTCAGAAAGGAAATTATCAACTAAGTAAAAAGGCAACTGGCTGAATGGGAGAAAATATTTACAAATCACGCATCTGTTAAGGAATAAGAAATCTATTAAAAAATGGGCAGAGGATCTGAACAGACATTTCTCCAAAGATATATGGATGGACAACAAGTACATGAAGGATGCTAAACATCACGAACCATCAGGGAAATGCAAATCAAAACTACAATGAGGTATTACCTCACACCTGTTAGAATGACTATTATCAAAAAGGCAAGAAACAAATGTTGGTGAGGATGTGGAGAAAGGGGGATCCTTATGCACTGTTGGTGGGAATGTAAACTGGTGCAACCACTATGGAAAACAGTATGGAGGTTTCTCCAAAAAATAAAAAATAGAACTATATGATCCAGCAATTCCACTTCTGGATATGTATCCAAAGAAAATTAAAAAAACTAACTTGGAAAGATTTATGCACCCTATGTTCATTATATTATTTACAACAGCCAAGATATGAAAACAACCTATGTGTCCACTGATGGATGAAATGGGTAACAAAAATGTGGTCTAGAGATGCCTGGGTGGTGCAGATGATTAAGCACTCGGTTAATGGTTCAGACAGTGATCGAGCCCCATGTCAGGTTCCATGCTCAGCACAGGGTCTGCTTAAGAGAAACTTTCTCTCCCTCTCCTTGCCTCCTCAGCATGCTTATGCTCTCTCTCAAATAAATAAACCTTTAAAAAAAGGAAAAAACGTGGTCTATCTATCTACACACAATGGAAAAGGCATAAAATTCCAATTACATTTATAAATTCTAGGGAGGAAATGTACAGCATGGTGACTATATTTCCAACTTGCTAAGAGAGTAAGTCTTAAAAGTCTTCATCACAAAAAAAAAAAAGAAAACTTGTAACTGTGTGGTGAGGGATGTTAGCTGTGTAACTGTGGTGATCATCTGGCAATATATATTAAGTCCTGAATTGTTGTTATATATGTGAGAAACTAATGTTATATGTCAATTATATCTGCATTAAAAACAACAACAAAGAAATGATTGAAAAAAGGCACTGGAGGAAGAGGCAATCTTATTAATCTTCTTGAAAGTATCTTTTTTTCTTTTCACTTGTGTAACTAGAAAACTGCAAGTAGCATTTCAAATGAGGAGTACAATTACTATAACCTATTTCTCCCTTGTTTTTTTAAACATCACCTTCATATCTGAGAACTCCTCACTTTTCTTTGCCCTCAGTGTGAGCAAGTTAGTTAGCTGGGGTTCTTATGTATTCTTGCCTCATTATGTCCTGCCAACTGTTAACTCCTATAATTATACTAACTGTATTCTTACTGCAACAGGACTCTCCCATTACTATTCAGTAACTAATTTTTTGTCAATTTTCTTCTTTTCTTTAAGATTTTATTTGTCAGAGAGAGCAAGCGAGCACACAAGCCGGGGAAGGGCAGAGGGAAAGGGAGAAGCAGGCTCTCCACTGAGCAAGGAGCACAATGCAGGACTCATCCACGGACCCTGGGATCATACCTGAGCCAAAGGCAGACACTTAACTGACTGAGCCACCAAGCATCCCTTTGTTGATTTTCTTACAATCTTGCCTTCTTCATTTGTTCCCACCTTTTAATAATTTTAATCTCTTCCTTTATTCGAGCTTCTTTTCTTCCAAGAGTATAAACACTATATAAGTTTTCTCCTGCTCTCTACAAAACCTTTACTTAAATCAACTGCCCACTCTTTCTCTGGTCCTGTTCCCTCTTATCATTCCTGTCAGTGTTAACTTTTCAAACTAGTAGACAACATCCATTTCTTCAATCCCAAAGCATCTACTGACTCACTAACTGTCAGACTTATAGTCTGGCTCCTACAGCCAATATTCTTAAGAAGCTATTCTCTCAAAGCCCACTGTAATATGTTTGAGGGTACTTGTCAACCCATTTAGGGCCCATTTGGGGAAACAGCACAGGAGTCCATATTAGTACAACAAACACACCTCATACTCATACTCATCACACAGTATGGGGCCAGGAAGTATCTAATCCAAGATGGGCAACTCATTCATTCTATGATTCTATCTTCCTTTCAGTCTGATTGTTCTTTCTACTTCCTAAAATGAAAGTCTTCAGTTCTTAGTATTTTTGCATTTTATCCCTCACCAAAGATTGATCTGCTCAAATATTCCAATCACATGTATTCAGAAACACTACAAATATGTATTCAGTTCAGACCTCTTATTTCAACTCCTTTTCCACAACGGTTGTCTACTGGGACACTTCCAATTAAATATTAGCTTTCACCACAAACTGCTTTCACTAATAACCTTATTATTCTTACTATCAAAACTGGCCACCACACCTTTCTCCTTCTCACCTCTCAACTTCTATTAATTCACCATGCTAAGTCATCCTGGCTTGGAAAGCTTAACGTCAGTATCATTTCTCTCTCCCTTATTTATAAATCATATAATCACGAAGTTTCAACACTTCTTTATTCTAGATTCTTTACATACACACCTTCCTTACATATCTTCACAGCAACAACCCTAATTCAGGCTCATTTTCTGAGTTATTACAAGAGCTTTCTCTAATTTTCTCACTATAAATTCTTCTGCATTACAACCTAAAAATGACTAACAAATCAATGACTCTAAAACACAGAGCCTTTTAGGGTTCAGGAAGCATTCTATCTCCTTGATTAAGTGTCATCAATTTCACCTCTCAAGTGCTTTAGTACTTAAATTTTCGTGTATTACTATCTTCTCAAATATTATATACTAGAATAAAGGAGGGGATTTTTACTTTCAATGTTTCCTACTTATCTCAGAGCTTTGGTTTTGGACATGTCTGATGGATAATTAACTCTAATTTAAATCTCCTTTAATTGCATTAGCTACTCATGGTCTCACCAACAGCCCATGAGGAGGAACTTCTTTGGTATACTCTCTGGCCTCCCACAGATCCAGACATTTAATAAATGTGCCAAATGATTAGTCCATTGGTTAACTCTGACCACATAAAAAATTTTTTTTAAGGTTTTATTTATTTCAGAGAGAGAGAGATCGCAAGTAGGGAGAGAGGCAGGCAGAGAGAGAGGAGGAGGCAGGCTCCCTGCTAAGCATAGAGCCCAGGACTCTGGAGCCACCCAGGTGCCCGACCACATAAAATTTAACACAAAGAGATAACAACCAACTACCGGTTTATTGAGGCCTATTTGTTTTACGGGAAAATGCACAGGTGAGAAGGAGTTCAAAAAACCCACTTCAATATTTAATGGGATTCTGGATTGAGCACTGATTCACTGAGTCAAGAGGTTTTCCTTTGTCTTCTAAAATAATCTATATAAAAGGCCTCTGAAATACAAGTCTCACAATTTAAATCTGTAGAGTTAATGAAGAAATTAATTCATCACGTACTACCTTGTGGTATCCATTTAATTCTGCCCTGTATCTATTTAAATCACATAAAAAACCTTTAAACTTCTCATATTTGTTTCTTTCTCATCCCTTAGAGATATGCACTGTATGTTTTTTCCAATGTTCCTTTCATATAGTACGTACTATGAATATTTAATGATCTGTGGTACCCTGGGAGAAGATGACAAACAAGTTATATCAAGCAGCAATGAATATACCCAGACTAATACACTGGACATAAATACATGCTGTAGAATATGGTGACCTAGGGGCGCCTGGGTAGCTTAGTTGGTTGAGCAACTGCCTTCGGCTCAGGTCATGATCCTGGAGACCCGGGATTGAGCCCCACATCGGGCTCCCTGTTCGGCAGGAAGCCTGCTTCTCCCTCTCTCACTCCCCCTGCTTGTGTTCCCTTTCTGGCTGTGTTTCTCTCTGTCAAATAAATAAAATCTTTAAAAAAAAAATATTATGATGACCTAATAGTAACCAGATTCACCATTTCCTCTTACTATAAACTTTCAATGTGCTAAAGTAGCAATGAAAGTAAAATGTTAAAAGGACGTATCTAAACTTCTAATTAATGTATACTCATCAACCAGAAGAAATTATGAAATGTTCAGACTAAATGCTCATGATAAATATGAAAAGAATCCTATTACATGATTCCTCAGCTAGCTGGGCAATGAAAGGTATCTGTATGATCTGGCTCCAAAGTTATCTCCAGCTATATCCAAAAATAAATGTTCTGCTCCACCTAGGATGTGCCCTTCTCATCTCTGTTTACGTATTTTTCAGAAATGCAGCTCAAGTCCTGTCTTCTTAAAACACTGTCCTAAAATGCTAGTCAAATACTAAACTTATAGTCTTATAATGAATTTCCTTAGAGCACAATTATCTTAAATTCTGGTATTAACATCTTATCTCCCATCATCCCTAGTTAGTAAACATCCATGCTCTTTACAAGAGTTATCTCTACTCTATCTTAAACAAACAAGCACAGCTATAGCATAGATTTATTTTTCACTTAGAATTAGTCCATTTTTGGAGACGATAAGTACTGAAGGCAATTTTTTATTCTTCATATCTCTCCACCACCCTCTCACTACTACTGGATCAACTCTTCATACTATCAACACAATTAATAAAAGCCTCATAAGATGATTTTTAGTAGCTATAGAAACACAGATGATTATGTACATATATTGAAGTAAAAATACATACTTTCTAGCTCAGGCAAGTGAGGAGACCCACAGGTAATGACCCTCTAGTACCAATAAAGATATATAGTGCCTAAACCTTGCTTTCTTATACAAGTCTCTAAATAAAAGAAACTAAGGTTCCCTGGAGAAATCCAGAGTTGAGACAGAGAAGCAAAAGTAAGTCTGGGATATTTTCTGGTGCCAAAAAGAAAAGGAGTGGTATTAAAAAAAAAAAACAATGGAATATGTCAAAAAAAGATGGGGAATGAACTTGAAAGAGCTCTTAATGTCCAAATCTAGGACAATTTGAACTATAAAATAAAATTTAAAAAAAGATTGTAATGAATTATAACCCACAGAGTAAGAATCCATGGTTCCACACTGATAAACAAATAAAGACATAAATATAGAGAAGGGTAAGCTCTTCCTTAGAGTAGAAGTCCAACTAACAGAAGCAAATAGAAAATCATCATTTGGTAAACACTAGGTAATAATTTTTCAAGCAACATTCATCAATGGATGCTAAAATTAGTATATGATGAGAAACTAGTACGATGAGAAAGATACTTACACAGTCTCAAAGTACCTCTCCACAAGATATCTATTAAGTATGAAAGGGGAAAAAAATAGAAACCTTACAACAGAGAAAACTGGCAGACACTACTTTTACTAACTAATCAAGCTAAGTATCACTGGTGTTTCCTGACAGGATGATACATTATTCTGTGGAATCTTGCCAAAAATGCATAACCTAAAATCAATCATGAGCAATCATCAGACAAACCTAAATCAAGGGAACAGTCTACAAAACAATGTCAGTATTCTTCAAAATTTATGAAAGGCCAAGTAAAAATACTATTTCAAACTAAAGGAGACTAATACATGACAACTAAATACAAAGTGTGATCCTAGACTGGATCCTAGACCAGAAACATAACATTACTGAGATTACTGGCTAACTGTGAAAAGTTTACAGATTAAATAATATTGCATCAATATTAATTTTTTTATTTTTACAACTGTACTGTGGTTACATAAGATGCCAACATTTGGAAGTCTGGGTAAAGAGTATACATTAACTCTTATTATTTTTGCAACTGTTTTATAAGTCTAACATTATTATTATTTGCAAATATTTTATTTATTTATTTGACAGAGACACAGTGAGAAAGGGAACACAAGCAGGGGGAACGGGAGAGGGAGAAGCAGGCTTCCACTGAGCAAAAAATCCGATGTGGGGCTCGATCCCAGGACTCCTGGATCATGACCTAAGCCAAAATCAGATGCCCAACAACTGAGTCACCCAGGTGCCCCAAGTCTAAAATTATTTTTGAAAAGAAGCTCAAAAATATAAAAGCCTCATGAGTGAATAAACACAGGTAACTGTGTGTATATGCTTATCACATGTAAGCACTCAAAAGTTAGCTATTAATATAATCAAGTTTATCAAAACTTATTTAGTAAAGTTATTCATTTAGTAAATATTTTAAGGAGTGCCTAGTATGTGCCCAACAGAAAAGAAAGAAGGCAGCCAGTGAGGCACGTACTCACTAGTAGATTTCCTAGGTACAGCTGAGACTGGCTATTTCAAATATACTCAGGTCCATCTACGTTCTATTTCTCTTTTCTCTTTCAAACTGAGTCATTCCAAGTTCTCTTTAATTCCTGATGTCCACTTTCTGTGACCCGGTTTCTAGCTATATTATCAAAATGCTAGGATTCTAAAAATATGGATCAAATTCCAGGAATGTGATGTTGCCTGTTAACAGTCTCTGAAACCCTTCCAATTTCTTATTTTTAAAACTGGGATGCCCATAACCAACTTCATACAATTGTTGTGAGGATTTAAATGGGAACAACTAAAAGTAACTGTCACACAGTAGAATGCTCAAAAAAATGTTACTTTCCTGGGGTGCCTGAATGGCTTAGTTGTTAAGTGTCTGCCTTCAGCTCAGGTCATGATTCCAGGGTCCAGAGACTGAGCACCGTATCAGGCTCCCTGCTTGGCAGAAGGCCTGCTTTTCCCTCTCTCACTCCCCCTGCATGTCTTCCCTCTCTAGTGTGTTTCTCTCTGTCAAATAAATAAAATCTTTTTTTTAAAAAACAAGTTACTTTCTATCCCTTAAAAATTTTATTTTCTCACCACTATAGAATCTTGAAGGGTAGATTAACAACTGTTTTACTAATCTCTAGGTGAATCCCTGTTCTGTTTTCCAAAGGGATTACTTTGTATTTTTTACCTACATATTTTATAAAGTAAATATAAATAAATGGTATGTATTTACTTTATCCATTTTAACAGCTTCGGTCTCTATTCAAAAGTCCAAAATGAAAAAATATGCATAACCACCATTTCTTTCCCAACTATGAGATTAATATTTCTAACAGCTTTTCCAAATATCTGGGTATTTCATCATGCCACCTTCAAACTCAAGATTCCACTATTATGCTCTATGCTGCCATCTACTGCTATTACCATACTCTGCAGAGATTTCCTCCTTTCCGATTCTTAACACCAGCTTTAAAAAGTACTTCCAGGGGCAACTGGGTGGCTCAGTTGGTAGAGCGACTGCTTTCAGCTCAGGTCATGATTCTGGAGACCCAGGATCGAGTCCCATATCAGGCTTCCCGCTCGGCGGGAATTCTGCTTCTCCCTCTCTCAGTCCCTCTGTTTGTGTTCCCTCTCTCTCTGTGTTTCTCTCTGTCAAATAAATAAATAAAATCTTAAAAAAAAAAGTACTTCCACATTCTACTCCTTTTCAGACGAGATGCTCGAAGTGCCTTCAAACCTGCCTTCAAAAAGTGTTGGCTTGAGGCGCCTGGGTGGCTCAGTTGGTTAAGCGACTGCCTTCGGCTCAGGTCATGATCCCGGAGAGCCGGGATCGAGCCCCACATCGGGCTCCCTGCTCAGCAGGAAGCCTGTTTCTCCCTCTCTCACTCCCCCTGCTTGTGTTCCCTCTCTAGCTGTGTTTCTCTCTGTCAAATAAATAAATAAAATCTTAAAAAAAAAAAAAGTGTTGGTTCAATCACTGTAAGTGTAACATAATCAGAGATACATACTTGACAATTTATATCTTCTAATAATTTCTATACTTTTCCTATTTTCTGCTATAGATGTTATGGCTACCTCTGAAAAAATAAATGCCAAAGATAAGTAATGAAGTATCGAATGGAAACTATCAGTTTTCCCAGAACTAGCTAAATTGTGATGGAAATATTCTAATTAGAAAAGCAACTAGAAATTGAGGAACTATGAAAATAACAAGAACAGCTGTTTTAAATGTTACATGGTTCCATGTCTTGCTATTTGTCTTCTAAAAATACTCATACAATATTTAACCTCATATAGCAATGGAAAACTCAATCACATTCCAAGAATATACTGTACGCAATTATTGAACACAGAAGGGCTTTCCTCCAATCGTACCCTTAAAAAGGTAATTAATAGCTGCTCCTTATATTCCATCAAAATGCCTCTTAAATGACTTGTTCAATAGTCACCACATGCATGCATACGCGTGCGTGCGCACATGCACACACACACGGAGTTTAAAATGATCAACTTCAACCTCCCTGATACTTGCCTAATTTATGGTCTATCTTAAACCACATTAAATTTCAAAACACTCTCCACAGTAATTCAATGGTAACAGACCATCCTGGATAGTCACAATAACAACTTTTCATGTAGTAAGCAAGAAAAGGAAGCCACAAAAGAACACTGAAAAGCTCTTAAATGACTTTCAGATTTTAAAGCAACTTGCCAACAATGGTAATAATAATACAGTGGTTATAAGGAGGGGTAACAAAGAATATACAACATGGTTCACAGTTGACAATGTACTTAAGAATATAAGACACAAACATAGAAAAACAGGAAAAAATAAGGCAGACTATTAATTTGCAAATAACTGTTATAGATACTACAACAGTGTGAAGGGTTGAAACAGCAATGAGAGCAGAGGTATATCTTCGATACTGAAAACAGGGTGGAAGCTTAAGCTAAGAGTAAGGGCAGAGGAATTTCAAGCTATAAAGAACAACCGGTATGCTACAGCCTTAGTAGTAAAAGCGATGTTGTTTACTACAAACGATGGCACCAGTTTATCTGAAAGAAAACTGTATAGAGGGGCTATACAGTTGGGTGGCTCAGTTGGTTAAGGAACTGCCTTCGGCTCAGGTCATGATCCCGGAGACCGGGGATGGAGTCCCACATCAGGCTCCCGGCTCAGTGGGAAGCCTGCTTCTCCCTCTCCCACTCCCCCTGCTTGTGTTCCCTCTCTGGGTGTGTTTCTCTCTGTCAAATAAATAAAATCTTAAAAAAAAAAAAAAAAAGAAAACTGTATAGAAGACTTGTGGGGCAGCATTAGAAAAACAAGTGGACTGATCTGTGGAGAGTACTGAGGCACAGAACATTAGGCTAATGAATCCAGAATACAATGAAAAAAGTCACTGGAAACTGAGTGTGGGATAACGTTACCACACTATTTGAGGGACGAGGGTTGGGGGGAAGGAGTTTAAGCTTGTAGCAGTGTTTAAAAGACTGAAGAAAACTAAGAGAGACCAATCACGTTATTTCAGTGACCCAGAGATAATGCTAACGGTATGAATTACGGTAGTAACTGTGGAACGAAAAAAGAATGAAACTCCGTATGAGGGAAGAATTTATGGAACCTGTCAATGATCCTGCTAGAAGCTTATGGGGAGGATGAGGGCGGAGGGAGGGGGAGGAATTAAAAACATTTCCAAAGCTTTAAAACAGAGAAAGTGGGGGGGGGGGGTGGCTGGGTAGCTCAGTTAAACGTCTGCCTTCAGCTCAGGTCATGATCCCATGGTCCCAGGATAGAGTGCCACACTGGGCTCCCTGCTCAGTAGGGAATCTGCTTCTCCCTCTACCCCTACCCCCTGCCTGCTCGCTCTCTTACTGACAAACAAAATCTTTAAAAAATAAATAAATAAAAATAACTGGAAATAGGGGCATGTGGGTGGCTCAGTCAGTTAAGCATCTGACTCTTGATATTAGCTCAGGTGTTGGTCTCACAGGGTCAAGAGTTCAAGGCCTGCACTGGGATCCACGCTAGACATGGAGCCTACTTAAAGAAATAAAATAAATCAGGGAACAGAAGTACCATAAAAAGAAATATAAGATAGACCATTATTAATAAATATTTCCAACTGAAAGGATTCTAAACCAAAACTCCATTTATGTTTATCACAAAGCAAAACAGAAACCCAAAGGTACAGCCAATTTCTACAATATGAACAGCATTCATGCTCAAATAGTATGAAGAAACATCTTTAAAAAATAAATAAATAAAAATAACTGGAAATAGGGGCATGTGGGTGGCTCAGTCAGTTAAGCATCTGACTCTTGATATTAGCTCAGGTGTTGATCAGGTGCTCACTAAAGCATAAGCCATAGTCATAAATCTACATGAATTAGTAACTAGTTGATCCAGATCCATGTTACTACTTTTTGTACAAATGATTCCCATTGCTTGAATTATCATGTATCATATTTAAAATATATCCAATAGTCTGAGGTCTAGCTAATTATTCTGCCTAGTGAACTATACAAATAAAGCAATGCATGTTGGGATACAGATTTCTTAATAGACTAATCAACATACTAGAAAGAGTCTAAATAGGAAAACTGAATTACTATCAAATCTTTTATAAATAAATATGGAATCATGCCTTTTCCTAGAAATCTTCCAACAAAGTAATCAAATTTTGCAGAAATAAAAACTATATAAGTTATAAAACTATATAAGTTCCACAAGTTTTTTGGTTACCTTTACTTTATCTCTTCTCAAGCAACAGAACAGACAATTTTCATCAAAAGTCCAATCAGAAATGTTTTCAGGTTCACAGTCTGCAAAAATAGTTGGAATACTAAATTAACAGCCAAGGAAAGAATTTTTTAGAAACAAATGAGAATATAAAGAATACTTATTTTAGTAACAAAAACCCTAAGTAATAGACAGTTTCCTTATTTGTCTTAAAATTCTTAATAAAAGCTCACTAGTATATATACCTTATTAATACACATATTTGCATTACCAACTACACAAAAAGATGCTTACAAGGATACAGCTTTAACTCACATAAAATTGAATAAAAAGGAGATGGAGGCTTAAATCACAAAAGTATCATATAATTCACCAGGAAGAATTTGAAATACCAAAAGAAAAAAGAAAAAGAATTTGAATACCTTTATATAAACTGAGATCTTTTAATAATGCAGGTCCAAACAGCCCTTCAAGAATACTTTCAAACCCTGAAAGTATAAAAAAAAAAATCCATTATTACAACAATACTCCCTATGGTAATGTAATATCAAACTGTTGCTAAAAAAAAAAAAAAAAGCGACACTGTATTCTGCCAGTTCTCAAGGATCCCCAGGTCATTACTGAAGGGATGCTGAGGAAAGAGTGTCAATGACAAATTTAAAAGAAGTATTTGCATTTCTGTCCATGATTAACATGCAATACAGATTCAAAGCACATTCAAGAACAACACAAAACAGGGGCGCCTGGGTGGCTCAGTCCTGCATCTGCCTTCAGCTCAGGTCATGATCCCTGAGTCCCAGAATTGAGTCCTTGGGACAAAGCCCTGCATCAGGCTTCCCTGCTAGGCAGGAGGCCTGCTTCTCCCTCTCTAGCTGTGTTTCTCTGTCAGATAAATAAATAAAATCATTAAAAAAAAAAAAAAAGATTTTATTTATTTATTTGACAGAGAGAAACACAGCTAGAGAGGGAACACAAGCAGGAGGAGTGAGAAAGGGAGAAGCAGGCTTCCCGCCGAACAGGGAGCACGATCTGGGGCTCGATCCTGTCTCTAGGATCATGACCTGAGCCGAAGGCAGTCGCTTAACCAACTGAGCCACCCAGGCACCCCAAATCTTTAAAACAAAACAGACAACACTAGAAATAACCAATGGGGAAAAAATGGAAATTCATGGGTTCTCGTATCATTTTACAAAAATCCCAAATACCTACCTCCTTACATAAATGCCCCAAACTCCATTTTTTAAAAGATTTAGAGAAGAAAAAAGATTTTATTTATGTATTTCAGAGAGAGAGAGAGAGAGAGAGAGAGACAGCGTAAAGTAGGCAGAGCAGCAGGCAGGGGAAGAAGCAGGCTCTCCATTGAGAAGGGAGCCCAACGCGGGGCTCAATCCCAGGACCGTGGGATCATGACCTGGGCCCAAGGCAGCCATCTAACTGACTGAGCTGCCCAGGCACCCCCCAAACTCCACTTTTAAAAAAGGCATATTTCCTAATAAAAGATCAAATTGCTCCGAAATTTCCACAGCATTCTAGATTAATCTAAATAGCATGTTACTGAATATCAACTGAGATCATAGGTTTCTCAAGCCAAGTTTATTTTTGTTTTTGTTTTAAATTTTATTTATTTGACAGAGAGAAACACAGCCAGAGAGGGAACACAGGCAGGAGGGAGTGAGAGGGAGAAGCAGGCTTTCCGCCGAGCAGGGAGCCCGATGTGGGGCTCGATCCCAGGACTCCGGGATCATGACCTGAGCCGAAGGCAGTCGCTTAAGACTGAGCCGCCCAGGAGCCCCGCAAGCCAACAGTTTTTGAAGAAGGAAAATCCTCACCCGAACACCTTTATCATTAAAGAAAAAGGCCATAACATAGTATTTTAAAAGAAAAACAACTTTGTCATTACTTCACAGTGCCACAGTAACTACTTCCTGGTTCTTTTATGAAGGCAGAACCCACTAACTATACACATAAAAAAATCTCATATACCTATACATAAATATTTAAAATATTATCACCTTTTACCAGTATATAAAAACTTTTCTGATTTATTACCTCAAATATTGCCGATCAACTCAATGAAAAACAATTTAAAAATCTTGGTCATCTTGCTGTTTCCTATGGTTCATTAAGAGAAAAAGGAGGGAAAGAAGAAAGGAATAAGATTGTACCTTTACATAACATAACAGAAATAATGGGTTAAGAGTGGTGGTTCCCAAACTATGGACCTCACTGGGAGGTCAAACAGTTATAAGGGGTCAATGAATCCATACATACTTAAAGCATGAGAAAAAATATGTCTTGTGTATTCAGTAAACCTAAGTACTTTTCAAATGCATAAAAATATTACTGTAATTAAGAAAATAGAAAAAGTGCTAATGAAATTCTAGTACATACTACTTATTTTGGGACACTATGTACTTTGTCACATAGTCTATCACTTACAGGTCTATAATTTTTTTTTTAAAGTTACTACGGAATATTGCTCAGCCAGCAAAATGAATGAAATCTTGCCATTTGCAAGGATGTGGATAGAGCTAGAGTATATTTTTTTAAAGATTTTTTAAATTTATTTACTTGGCAGAGAGAGATATCACAAGTAGGCAGAGAGGCAGGCAGAGAGGAGGAAGCAGGCTCCCTGCTGAGCAGAGAGCCCAATGCAGCCCTCGATCCCAGGACCCTGAGATCATGATCTGAGCCAAAAGCAGAGGTTTTAAACCCACTGGGCCACCCAGACACCTGCTAGAGTATATTATTAAACTAAGTGAAAGAAGTCGTTCAGAGAAAGATAAATATCGTATGATCTCACTCACATGTGGAATTTAAGAAAGAAAACAGATGAACATATGGAAAGGAGGGAGGGAAAGGGAGAGAGGGAAATAAGGTTGATGGAGTGGTACAGGTGGGAGGATGGGTCAGATGGGTGAAGGGTATAGAGGGCACATTCTGTGATGAACAGCGGGTGTTGTAAGTGATAAACCACTGAATTCTACTCCAGAAACCAATACTCGACTGCATGTTAACTGAATAAACTTAAATTTAAAAAAATTAGGTACTCTTATTCTCAAAAGGGAGGGAGACCCACGAATTTAAAATACTACGGTACATGAAGTCCACACACACAGTTAGCATTTCCTTACCACAAATACAATCACCATAAAGGGTTTCAAAGATAAAGGGGTAGAAAAAACATGGTCCTTAGAAACATAAATAACACAGGGGAGCCTGGAAAGCTCAGTCAGCGAAGCATCAGACTCCTGATTTTAGGCCTGTAAGATCTGAGGTCCATGCTGGGTGTAGACATTTCTTAGAAATAAGATCATAAAAAATAAAAAGATTGAAATTTAATAATAATAATGCAGTGTAAAGGATTTTTTTTATTGACAGTATTATCTATCTATTTATTTATTTATTTGACAGAGAGAGATCACAAGTAGGCAGAGAGGAAGAGGAAGCAGGCTCCCCACTGAGCAGAGAGCCCGATGAGGGCCTCTACCCCAGGACCCTGAGATCCTGACCTGAGCAGAAAGCAGAGGCTTTAACCCACTGAGCCACCCAGGCGCCCTATCCACAGTATTAAGCCACTGTTTTCAATAGAGTAATCTGCAGAGTCTGCATTATCTACACTGTAGTTAAGAAGCTAATTTTCTACACTATTTTCTAGATTCTTCATTTATTGTTAAGGAGCAATTGTTTTTCAACTCTCTTTAATTTCTTCCCATCAAAATTATTCCAAGGGCATTAACAAAATGAAGCTACCCATTCAAGCAGATTGGAATTAACTGTGCCTGTTTACTGTTTGCCTACTATAATTAGAACATTTTCCATTACTTTACTGTAGCCTCTCTTTCCCACACTATGGAGGAGAATGGGTTGAACTGGGGGTTTACAGGTTAGGGAATTGTGGTAAGAGAACGAAAAAGAGGGCGCCTGGGTGGCTCAGTGGGTTAAAGCCTCTGCCTTCAGCTCAGGTCATGATCTCAGGGTCCTGGGATGGAGGCGTGAGTCAGGTTCTCTGCTCCGTGGGGAGCCTGCTTCCTCCTCTCTCTCTCTGCCTGCTCGTGATCTCTCTCTCTGTCAAATAAATAAATAAAATCTTAAAAAAAAAAAGAGAGAGAGAGAGAGAGAGACAGAGAGAACGAAAAAGGAATTGCTAGATCCTAGCTATCTTGGGCCTGCAAATTAGGTATTTTCAACACTAGTTTTTTTTTTTTCTTCCTTTAAATGAATCCTAGTCTGTCTCCAACTCTAAAACCCTATTTTATAAATATTAACGAAAGCATTTTAGTATCTTGAAGTACCAAGCACGCAATGCAGTTAGCTAAAGGAGATTACAGGTGGCTCTTGTCCCAAAGACCATATCTAATATGCTTTCACCTGGATTTGTATGAAATTATAACAAATTCCAAACTTGTATACTAAGCATATATTCTTCAAAAGGAAAAATGTAAATTAACAAGAAATACTCAGAACAAAAAGCAAATAAAAGCTTTGAGAAAATTATAAAAATGACAAAAAAAATAACAGAATCTGAAAACAAGAAAACAATAAAAACTTCATCAATAACACACAGACACTAACAAAAACTGAACCACACATCAAAAACCCATGAAAGGGAAAAAAAAACAAAAGGAATCAAACAAGAAAAAAATCTGGTGCTTTAACCAAATTCTGATTAAAATGCAACTGTAAACAGGTCACCCCTATTTTGCTCATATCTGTAACATATGTTAAACCTTACAAATATTATCTATTAGAAACTGTAAAGCCATATTTTGCTACCCCCATTAGCTGAATTTAATGCTACTCAGTTTTATTAAGTATTAAATTTAGCAGCTGCATAGCAACAAGAAATGGCTCATGTTATGCTTGGCATTCACAAAAAGCAAATAAGGGAAGAATGTATTCAAAATTTATACCATGATCTCACAGAAAACTCATGAGATCAATAACAAAATGCCATAGAAAATGAAATAAATACTGAAAAAGACAGCCATGTCATTAAGTTCAAATGTTAGGGCTTAAAAAGCTTCTGTATGTAATATATTATATATAAGGAAATACTAAAAATTTTACAGGACAAAACTAGTGTCTCAAGAATGCCTATATTCTTTTTTTTTTTTTAAGATTTTATTTATTTATTTGACAGAGAGAGAGAGAGCGCGCGAGCGCGATCACAATCACAAGTAGGCAGAGAGGCAGGCAGAGAGGAGGAAGCAGGCTCCCCGCTGAACAGAGAGCCCGATGTGGAACTCAGTCCCCGGACCCTGAGATCATGACCTGAACTGAAGGCAGAGGCTTAACCCACTGAGCCACCCAGGCGCCCCCAAATTCTTAAGTTCAACAATCAAAGGTGCTTATAATTTGGTTCCCCCCCCAAAAAAAAATTTGGTTCCAAGCTACCATAATCAGCCTTATGTCCCAAAACCTTGCACTCATTCTCACAGTTCCAGTCACATTGGTATTCTGATGTATTTAATCATCACTTCTGCCTCCTAGTATTTTCTCAAGCCCTTCTATCTCACCTCTGCCCAAATAAATTATTTCCTTCAAGGCACTCTTCAGTTTGTCCAACAAATACATATTTGTTTATTCAATATATATTAACTGACAGCCTACCACCTGGGACAGTGGCAGACACTACACAGACAATGGTGAACAGACATGGCACCTGCTCTCATGAAGCTTGGTTTCCGGTTTTCTGATCCTCAGAATTCACTTATCACTCTCCGCTTTTAAATAATTGTCGATTGTTTATGTTTTGCTTTCTGGACATGCAAAACTCTGTCTATGCAAGTATTCTGTCAAATAAAATTTGTCATAGGCTATCTAAGCCTTTTTTTCCTTCTCTTTTCATACATTTATGTCTCACCTGCTCAAGAAGATTTAATGCTCTAGGAAGGCTAGACAGGTCTTCCTGTATCCCACACTTTTTCTCTTATACTAGGACTCTACATAACTGGTTTTTAGCTTCTGATTAAATAACCATATAGCTCTCAAAAACAAAAGATAGAAGATTAAAATTTTTCACATATTTCTTCTTCAATCTAAATCGTAATTGTTATCTCTTTATTTGTAATCAAAAGAGGAAAAGCACGACAGAAACATATCACATACACAGCCAACTTCAGTAGGTAAAACAGTTTGTACTTGTGAAATACAGAAAATATTATGGATGGAATGAAAAAAGGGTTCTGAGTCTTGGGAAACTTTTCTCTGAGGAAACCAGTATAACCAGAGATTAACAGTTTGAGAGACAAAGAGGTACTCAAGAAAAAAGTAGGAACACATCAGAAAATTAGCAATTTTTATATCAAGGTCCTTGGGTATCCTATAAAACTTGGTGTTTGCTCAATCTCCAACAGAGTATAATTCTTTTATAAAATACCCATTCAGAAGTGCTGGCTGGTAACAATCATCAACTAATACCCTGGTAAAACGGGGACTGACAGTGTCTGGAATTCTTTGATTAAAACTCAGGTATAGAACTTGGCACCACCATGGGGTGCCTGGGTGGCTCAGTTGGTTAAGCAAATAAATGCCTTCAGCTCAGGTCATGATCCCAGAGTTCCGGGATCGAGCCCTGTATTGGGCTCCCTGCTCAGCGGGAAGCCTGCTTCTCCCTCTCGCACTCTCCCTGCTTGTGTTCCCTCTCTGGCTGTGTTTCT
>PITA01023849.1:0-27201 GCA_004023965.1 Spilogale gracilis
GGAAGCCTCGGGGCACCAGGACAGCGGTGGGGGCAGCAGAGGGGCCGGGCGGGGGCCTCATTAGCACCCTTCCTGCCCTGTGCCGGTCCCCGTCCTTTAGGCGGCCTCCACCGGGCGGCAGGGCTCCTGGGAGACAACTGGGGGTGGGGGATAGCTTCCCAGGGTAGCTGTGACCCCTGCTGGCCATACGCATGGTTTGGGGCATGCAGGGTGCCTGTTACAGGAGCCCACAAAAGCCCATCGCCAGGACTAAGATGTGTTCTGACCAGTGATGCCCCCTTGTGGCCAGGACTGAGCGCGCCTGTGACCCCGGCAGGCCTAGGGTGTCCCACCAGGAATGCGGGGCACAGGCCAACTTCCCAGACTACGCTAGTGGGGACAGTGAGTTCCGGGAGCCCCCACCCTCTGTCCTCACCCCACTCTCTCTGCTCTGGGCATGGCCAGGGGTCCCAGTCACCCCTCGGTGGACTGTTTGGGAGCCTCCCCGCCCGCTGTCTGAGGGCTCAGAGTAGGCGTCGAAAAGCCGGGACAATGGGCCTGTCCCAAGAAAGCCCGGCCTCACGGCAGATCCATCAATGTGGGGGAGCGCAGTCCAGATTTCCAAGCACGGGAGGGGGTGGAGCTGAAGCCGTCCCCAGGATTCCCGGGGGGCTACGGGCTGCACCTGCTTCCCGAGCCCCGGCCACAGTGGGAGGGCCCTCACCGCCGCCCCGGCTGGAGCGTCACCCAACGGTGTTCGGTCCACACTGCCCCCTTCCCTGGGCAGACAAGAGGCCCTCGGGGAAACAGCCGGGACCAAGCCCATGACAGACTAACCACAGGCCCACCTCCCGGGCTGAGGGAGCCCCTGAAGGACGGCCAGCGTCCCAAGGATCTGCAGGGTGAGACCCAGCCCTCAGCCCGGGCCAGAGCTCCCAGGGCCGCCCTCGGAGCGGCCGCCACAGGCCTGGACGCTGGCTCACGGCTGCCGAGCCGTCCCAGTGCCTCTCCACGCCCCCTCGACCGAGGTTCTTGGAAGGCCACATTTCCCATTCACGTGCACATGCTGCACGTGGACACAGCCCCCCGCCGCGCGATGCGGGGATTTGAGCGCTAACTCCCCGTCAGCGTCCTGGCCAGAGCAGGGCGTCTGCACGGACAATGAAGACGACCAGCGCAGCACGTGGTAGGGTGTCCTCAAAGATGAAATCAAGCTGGGTCTAAAACCGCGAGTCACCGTCTCAGAGAAGCAGCCTGTGTGCCAGCGTGGGGTCTCACCGGCGTGAGGGAGCCACACTCTGACCAACGCCCACGGCACAGCCTGGTCTCTGGCCAGGCCTCCAGGCCTCAGACCCGCACAGCGGCCTCTCGGCCAGCTCGACAGCCTCGGGGATCGAGAGACAACTGCCCTTCCTTCCCTCTGCCCACGCGTGAGCCATGCCGTGCTCTTGGAGACCAGGGTCGCCCCTGAGCCAGACTTCAAGGAAGGCAGAGTGCCCTGTGACGATGTCCTTCGTCCACAAATGCGCACATTCGCCAGGCGCCTGCTGTGCCCGACCTGTGGCTTCGGGCGGGCAGGGACCAAAACCGCGCTGGCGTCACCACATTTCAGAGAGGGTCCGGGAAGCCTGGTGTGCGAGGGGCCCTGAGGGTGTATGGCCTGCTTCTCTCTCTAGGCGGGTGTGACGGAGAACCTCCCTGAGGAGGTGGCCTGAAGCACGACAAGGAGCCGTCTGACGTGGTCCACCGAGAGATAGCAAGTGCAAAGGCCCTGAGGCCGGAAGGGCAAGACTGGTGAGGGTGTGGCCCCCCGGGCGAGGAGACGTGGGAGCCTGGAAGGCTGAGCGGGCACTAGGACTATGGCTATGCCCCCAGCATCACGCCCGCGGTGGCCTGGGGACAGGGCTCACGCCCACATTAGACCTGGGTGGCTGTTGACGTTTCCAGATATAACACGATCCTTTGACTTTGAAAGCTCCAGGAAGGACCAGAAACAGGATGCCCCGTGCCCCCCAGCCCTGCACTGAGCTGTCTCCGCACGAGGACGCCACCACCCTCTCTGGGCACCGAGCCCTGGGCCAGCCACTGTGTCCCGCCTCAGGACAGCCCCGACCCAAAGATCAGCGATGGCATGGGCGTCCGTGATCAGCTGCCCGTTTCCCTCTAAATCCCTAAACCACTGCAAGTTCAGTATCTCACACTCTGGGGGCTGCCCCGTCCTGCAGGCCTGTCCCAGCACTCCTGTCCCGTGTACCCGCCGTGCACTCGGGGCTGCTGGGGTTACCATCCTGGGTCCCCACTGTGTCCTCGAGCCCTGGCGTCCTGGAGTCCCTGTCCAAGGACCCTCATCAGTGCCCCTCCCTGGAGACCCGCATCTTCCCGCCACCTCACAGCAGTGACCTCACACTCCTGCCTGGTGGCCTCGGGGGCAGAGTGGCCTGAGAGGGCCGCTCTGTCTCTGATCCCGAGGCCCAGGGACAATGAAGGGAGATGCTCTGAGGTACTGTAGCCCCACCAGAAAGCCCCTTGAGGGCTCACAGCCAGCCCTGGGGACCTAAGGAAGGCCACTGGCTCCCGGGCCACCCGCTGTCCCTGCTCCCAGGCTCAGCCACCCAGCGCCCAGTGCTTGGAAAGAAAGGACAGCACCCCACGCGATCCAGGCCATGACCCCACCTTTCTCCTGCCGCGTGACTACTCAGCACCCACACCCCTGAGGAGGGCTCCCCCCCAGGTTGCTAGAAGAATCTAGGGCCCCCAGCACTGACTGGTGATGGGTCGTCCCTGGTCGGCAGTTCTCACGTGACAGAAACCAGCTGATCAAAGTCGCTATTTTGGTCTGTTTTCTGGCTTAGGCTAATTCACGGAACTCTAAACTGTACAGACTCAGAAAGCCGTCCTTACGGACATGGTTCCCTGGGGACCTGGGCGGCTGGGCTCTTACACGGAAGCTGACCACCTGCTCGCCCCGATGTCCCCTGAGAGGACGTCCTGACCCGACGTGCCACGGCGTTCGCCGCCAGGCTGTGAGGTGCACGCCCACACCGCTAGCCGAGGTGACATGGGCCCCTGGGCTGGCCCCAGGCGGAGTGCTGTCCACCGCAGTGTGGCCGGGGGCCACGGAGGCAGTTTCCCAGCCTTTCTGGAAGAGGGGATCCAGCTCTGCTCATACCGAAACAGAACCACTGCTGAGGAGTCGCCTCCGGGGTCAGTTCTACTCCCGCGGGGGCGCGAGGGGGACCACGGGTCAGGCTGGGCCCCAGATGGTCTCAGAGCCACTGTGTGCTGTGACCTCCTTCCCGTGGAATGAAAGCCCCTGCCCGTCACGGTGGCCCCGGCGCCTGATGGAGCGAGGGAGGGTCCCCGGGCTCCGTCGGACCCCAGGCGCGGGAGCCCTCACTGCCGAGGGGAGAGCTGGGGACCCCGCCGGCTGCGCGTGACCAGAGAGCCCCCTCTCTGACGGCGGCGGGGCCCAGCGACACGCACCTGGGGAGGCTGGTGAGGTAGGTCATGACATTCTGGAACTCCTTGTCGGGGACGTCACCGAAGGCCGGGTAGTCTGGGAAGGTGATGACCGGGCTGCCGTCCTGGCCGCGGCCGCCTGGGGAGAGAGCGAGGCAGCCCTTAGCACGGGCGCGTCCCGGAGCGCCAGCATCTGCTTCCAGCGGACGGCGACTGTCGAGGCTGGGCTGGCTTACTGGGAAACGTGTGTGTGCTTCCCACGGAACCCCTTGGCGTGGACAACAGTGACATGCGTCCAGCAGTCCCCATACTCTCCTCCGCAGGGCTGCCCCCAGGATGCACGGCACCTTTCCTCCAGAACGTTCCCCGTGCCTCTTTGCACACAATCAACCCGCTTCCTGCCCCCCCGCGTGCTCGCTAACGCGGAGAGGTACGGTTCTCTGTGCCCGGAGCTGCCTTAAACCGCGCACGCGGCCCGTCCCCTACCCGCGCCGACCTCCTAAGGCTTCAGACAGTTCGGGTCCTCCGCCAGCGTGCGGGAGAGGGCGCCGGGTGGGGGAGCAGAGGGACTTCGGTGGGGTCGGGTGTGTGGCTCAGGACCCGGGAAGAGCGCCTTGAGGAGGCTGAGTTCGGTCTGGGGCTCACGCGGTCTGAGCTGTCCCACCAATGGTCATGGAGGGGCCGACAACACACAGGAGTCTCCGGGGCCGGGACGGCTGGGGACGCCCCCCCACCCCCACCCCGTCCAGGGGTCGGCCCGCCTGTCCTGCCCCATCCCTGGGCCTGGCCTGTCACGGCTGCTGGAGGGATGGCGTGTAGCTGTCCAGGCTGGGCCGCGACACACAGCGGGGTCTGCACTCCCCACTCAGAGCTCCCTCCTGGACCCTGACCTCCCAGGAGCCCCAGCCCCGTGGCCACCCCACAGAAGCCCACCCTGCCAGGGAGGGAGCAGCGGGCTTCTTACAGGGGCCCTGAAGTACTGCGCATGTGAGTGAAGCCCCCCGACGTTCCAGCGGGCCAGGGCCGCGCGGGGCCGGCTCTTCCCGAATTCCTGCCCAGGGACTTGACAGTAAACCAGTAAAAGGCATTGTGTCCAGCTCTCTAAGCTTGGGGCAGCCTGAGCAGCGAGTCTGGGCTCCCCACATCCTGGATCTCATGGGAGTGCTCACAGGAGCCCCCCACCACAGCTCGGGCCCCGGGAACCTCCTGGCGTCCCTCAGGCGTGTCCTGCACTATCCCACCAAATGATGACAATGTCCAAAAGCAGCGAGCGTGATGGGCGCAGACGCTCGTCGGGGTCACACGTCGGGGTCGCTCATCGGGGTCATGTCGGGGTCGCTCGTCGGGGCCGCTCGTCGGGGTCACTCGTCGGGGCCGGGCGTCAGGGTCACATGTCGGGGTCGCTCGTCGGGGCCGCTTGTCGCTCATTGTGGTCTCGTCGGGGTCACTCGTCGGGGCCGGGCGTCGGGGCCTGGCCGGAGGAGCGGTTCCCAGCCTGGAGGACCAGCAGGGGAGCCGGGGAAGGGCCAGGACGGCCCTGGGGGTGCGGGCATGGGCTGGGGGCTCGGGAGGGGGCGGGCCGTCTGCACATAGGGCCATGTACCTGCAAAGTGGAGGCCCTGACTCACAGCTCAAGAAACCGAGGCGGTTGTCTTGTCCAGTCGGGGCCCCACACAGCCGTGAGGGCGGCCACACAGGGTGATCACGCCCTTAGCACCCACGATGCACCAGCACTGTCCAGGGGCTGGGGCTGTGCACACGGCCAGCCGGCTAGGACAGCAGGTCGTCGCACGGAGGGGGTAGGCAAAACCCAGACCCGAGGGGAGGGCGGCCACCGTGCAAGGTCTGGGGATACCGGGAGCCAGGGACAGGCCACTGGGGCAGTTGGCCGCCCACCCATGTCGGCGGCTCTCCGTGGAAGCCAGGTGTGCTCGGTCGGGGCGGCCCCAGCCCCTGGACACTGCAAGAGTGCGGTCAGCTGGGCCCTATTCCTACGTTAGCTGCCACAGGAATGTTCCGGAGTCTACAGGCAGGAGTGCTTGGGCTGCGTCGCTCTCAGGACCCCAAGCCGCCCCCCTCCTGGGCCCCACACGACATCTGGCCGTCGGCGAAATCCAAAGCCAGCCACGTTGTATGCCATGTCCCCGGTTCCCAGTGCGTGGACTGGCCCACGGAGTCACAGGAACCCACACGGTGCCCACAGTCTGGTGCGTGGACACGCCCCCCCCCCACCCCACCGCGTGCCCGGCGCTCACCAGACAGATACGCAAAGCGCTTCTTCAGCTGGTCCTGGAGGTCTGCGGCGCAGAGCGGGGGGACGTCCCGGTGCATGATTTCATCTGTAGGGAGAGCAGACCGAAGCCACTGTCACTCGCCGGAAACCGCCGCACGCAGCCACACACGCATCCACGAACACCGGAGGGGACCAGCGGTCACATGCTCGGAAAAAGGGATTTCAGGTTCCAATGCACAGAAACCTTTGTTTCTCAGCGCACAGAACGCGGTGTGCCGGGAGGCTCATCAATATTTGAGATGTGGTGAGTGTCGGGGCAGTGAGAGGAGGCGGGCGGGAGCGGGGAGGATCACACGGAGGTGCCGGCAGAAGGGCGCAGGGCCTCGAGGGCTGGGAGCCGCACCCAGGGGGCCCACGGCCCCTGCCCTCCTCTCTGGACACCCCCGGGTCAGCCGGACAGACGCTGGCCGGAGGTCAGCGAGGAGACCTGGCGGCTGTAGTGGGTCGCTGTCCTTCACACACGCATGCGGGAACATGCAGAGCTCTGTCCCGGGCACTGGGCCTCCCACCCGCCCGAGGCAGACGGGGAGGGGTGCCCAGCCAGGTCCCTGAGCCGGACCCCGGTGGGAAAGGAGGCACAGCCTGCAGGCTGCAAGTCTTCAATCAGGGGCCTGGGGCGGGGCTGCCGCGTGTCGTCGTGGGGCGCGTGAACCCGGGGCAGAGCCCTGCTCTCGTGTCGGCCAGCGGTGCCAGCGGGCCAGAGATCCAGGCCAGACCCCGCTCGACGGCAGGATTCACGTTCCAGGACATTAACACCAGTTCTCCGAGGGGACTCGGGACGGCGCTGCTGCCGCCGGCAGTTCACCGGCCGGGCCGCCAACACCTGGACACCCAGGTCTTCCCAGGGAGGGAGGGAGCATTCTTCTGCCCTCAAAATCCCCGCGGGGCAGCAACGCACCCCGCACGGCCCAGCCCGGCTGCCGGCTCTTTTGGCCTCAGATAAGCCAGCGCACAGCTGACACACCAGGCACACGGCGGGCCCCTCGTGGAGCCCCCAACGACGGCCCTCTGGTCCTGCCTGCATGGCGCCTCTGAGCCCCCTCGGCCCCACAGGGCGGCAGTGGCCGTGGCTGGCTCAGGAAGGGACAGCAGCTAGTGCCCATCTCACCCAGAATGCGGGGACCTGCCCGGCCTCCCCGAGAGAGGCCGCTGCCCACAGGCCGTGCGGGGCTCAGCACGGGCCCTGCTTTGTGGGAGGAAGACGGCTGGAGCGAGCGTCCCCAGAGAGCCCCAGTGCTCCTGAACTCCAGACCCGACGCCTTCGTTTGCCACAAGCCTGGACGGGGCGGGGGTGGGGGAGACACTCAGATGCTCCTCCCCGGGGCAGGAAGGAGTCAGCGCACCGTGCCACGGCCTCAGCGTCCGGATCCCCAGAGAGCCACGCGGAGCACAGACCACGGGAGGGAAGAACCCGGAAGTCTGGACACGTGCTGGGGTGGGGGAAAGCAGCAGACGCTGAGCAGGCAAGTCCCTTAGCTGGGAGCCAGCGACGGTGACAAGCGTCTCCCAGACCTCGCCGCCCCCGGCATCACGACTCCCGCCAGACTTCCCCAGCCCACGAGGAAAGACGACCACAGGCGTCCAGGCCTCTGACCGTGGACGCTGCTCGGTCACCCTCAGACCGCACCCACCCGGCCGAGGCGCCCAGAGGCCCACGCTCCGTCCTGCACGTGCACTGCTCTGTGCCCAGTGCACCCAATGGCACGGGCCCCCCACGCGTGACAGACAGGCCTGCCGTTCCTGACCATCCCCGTACCATCGGACCGAGGGAGGGTCCCGCAAGCCAGATCGCTGTCAACATGAATCTGGGTCTTAGAGAGACATCTCTGGACCTCGCCAACCACCCTCCTCTGTGGGCACTGGCCACCCTGACGTCTCCGAGCTCCTCCAACAGCTGGGCCAGGGTCCCTCAGGCCTCAGGGCCCTGCACGAGCTGCTTCCCATAACGGGTCTCCGATATCTGCTGGCTGGTCCCATCTTACTCCCTCCCTGGCCAAGAGGTCACATGTTCAGGGAGGCCTTTCCCCACCTTCTGGGCTGCCCGGGCCTCACAGCGCCCTGCGTGCCCCCCGGAGCGTCCGTGCCCACTCCACAAGCCCAGGGCCCGTGAGGAACGGGTGTTGCGCAGGGGACGCGAGAGGCGTGTGACACGGAGACCGCCCACAGCAGCATCTGCAGTCTCCAGCTCGGCAAAGTTCTTTATGACCTGCACACGGGCTGGCAGGCCACCGACCTAGAGCCTCGCTGGGGACCCCACGCTCGCGAGGTTTCTGCGGCAGGGCGCGGTCTAATGCCGCGTTTCAGGTGCGAACGGTAGTGTTACTGTGTGCACGGCCGGGCTGGAAACAGCACGGAGGTAGGCCCACAGGCACGGGTCCATCCCGAGGTCACTCTGCTTATGTGCTCACTGCCCACCTAAAGCTGGAGATAAGTAAGGGCCACGGCACGCGGCCACTGTCCCTGTCACCTGCTGGCTTTCGTCCCGAGCTAGACCTACAGGAGCAGCGGGTGGCGCTTCCAAGGGCCACTGCCTCGGGGAGGTGGGCGGGCCCTCTTCGTGGCAGAGGACACCGTGAGCCCTGGCTCAGCAGGAGATGGAGGCGCCACGGGGGAGTGGGCAAGCCGCCCCCCGCGCTCCAGTGTCAGACGTCTGCACAGGAAGGGGGTCGCTCCAGACGCTGGCCCAATGAAAGGGTCAGGCGAGGCCCCGCGCCTTCACAGAACGGCTCTATGTGAGCACAATGGCACACAGAGAACGCCCTGTTTCCAGCGGGCGCGCAAGGAGACCCCCGGGCAAGGGGCCCGTCACAGTCACGGCAGAGGGAGGCCAACAAGGGCCCGGTCGCAGGGAGGGCAGCATGCCCCTCAGGCCCCTGCAGGGTTAGGGCTGGGGGCCCCGAGCAGGGCAGGGGACACACGGGCTGCTCACCCCCTCGCGGGAATCACCCCTTGGCTCATCGTGTAGCTGCCCTTGGCCCTGCTGGCCGGCTGCTCAGGGGCTATGGTGTCCGTGGTGGGCTCAGGGACATCGGGAAGGTGTGTCTCTGCCTGCCGGCAAGCGAACGTTTGCCTGTTCAGCAACAGTCATCCTAGGAAGGGGCCAGCCAGGCAGCGGCGGGGCACGCTGTCCCCAGCCACACAGGAGCCGCAGGGTGTCCCCACTCACGCCCTGGGCCCGGGCTCGCGGGGTCCCCCAGCACATGCTCCACGGGCTCAGAGCGAGACTCCACCGCGTACCAAGTAGCTTTCAGAGCACTGTCCCATAGGGAGGTGGCCGCCCCCCGCCCCCCGGGAGCTGCGCCAGGCCCCGCGGCCCGCGGAGTCCCCCGTCACACAGGCTCCGCAGCTGCAGGGTCAGCAGTGCTCATGACCGCCCCCCGCCAGCACACAGCGTTTCTGCGGCCCGACCCCTGCTGTGGGCTCACTGGGGGCGTCTGTGTGCGGGCCACGCAGCTCTGACGCAGCCCCTGCCTCACCCGCAGCGGAAGCCCCCACAAACCCGCCCAGGCCTTAAACCAGCCCAGAAGGCAAGCGTCTCTTGGACATCGATCTGGGACCGGCGGGTATGGCAGACGCTGCAGAGAAGGGTCAGACTCCCCTCAGCTCTCGGGCCGTCAGCCGATGCCCAGAGGAGGCCCGTCACTGCAGGGCCGCCGTCACCGAGGACACTCCGCATATCCGTGCGCCTGTCCCAACCGCCCAGCAGGCGGGAGCATTCTCATCCAGTCTCCCGACGAGCAGCCTAAGGCACAGAGATGCCCCGTACTTGCCTGAGGCCACACAGCGGGGACCAAGGCGATCCAGGGGCAGCAGCGCACAGGGAGGGACAAGGGACCGTCCGTCTGAGGCCCGGCACATGGGTGACGCTCAGGGAGGGTTAGCAAGTGGAGGCGCTCCTGGGGCTCGAAGGGCTCGAAGGAGCGGCAACAGGAGTTGCGCCTCCCGGTGAGCTTGGGCCACGGCGACCGTGGACTGCAGGGTCCTGACCATCACGAGCGCCTGTGGGTCCGTGACCCTTGTGTCAGTGGTCAAAGAAATGACATTCAGCCATTCCCAGAGGCATTTAAAATCACCCCACAGTTCTGTCTTCGTTTTGCTCTGTCGGAGTCTGAGTAGCGACCAGCCCCAAGCTCGTAGATGCTCCCCTGCTGCGGGGTGGGTGGGCTTCGGCCACGGCGCTGGAGGTCAGGCTCCGGGAGGAGCAGCCAGGCCCCCTTCACCTCAGCCCAGCTGCCCCCAGGGAGCCCGGCGTGCAGGCTGCGGTGCGTCCGTGTGGCCTTCCGGGAGTCGCTCCGACGAGGGCCTGCAGCCAGTGGGTTGCCGTCCGTGAGCTCACTCCCCTCTCCCGCATGTGGACCCCTGGTTTCTGGGCGCCCCGCGCTAGTGTGCACGGCATCCGGCCCGCAGGCCCTGGTGTGTGGGTGGGCGGGCCTCTGGCGTCACTAACGCCCGGGGGGGGCACAGCCTGCCCTGGGCCCTGGCCGGCACCCGGCTTTCTAAGCCACTGCAGGGTGGGGGGGGGGAGGCCGCATTGAGCCCACGGGTCTGTCCACGGTGTTTTCTCCTCGGCCACCGTTACCGAGAACACCACTACCGCGGGAGACAGCACAGGATGCGGACGGGAGGTGTCACCGCTGCCCACGGGGGCCTCTGTGGCGGGCGCTGGGGGATGCCATCGTCCCCCCGGAAGTGCAGGCTTGCACACGCACAGGCACGCAGGGGTGGGACAGGCACGTGCGGAGGGACCAGCACACGAGACTACGCAGGTGGCGCTAACGCGTGAGAACAGGTGTGGAAACAGCTCCCCCCCTAAGTCGAGGTCAGCTGTTTCTGTAAGACCTTGTTTCAGAACCAGACCCGAGCCCAGAAAGCCCCGCTGGGGGACACGGCTCTTGACGTGGGCCCGATCCCGAGAAGACAGAGGCCCCCGTGCTGCGGGGCGCATGCTGACACGCACCCCACGCCCTCCGTCGGGCTGCAGGCCAGCACCCGCTCTCCCAAGTCTTCCTCACGCCCTGGATTCCATGTTTGGGTCCCGCGGTCAGGCCCACCTCTGCCCTGATCTGGGCGAGCCCACGCGAGCCCCCCGAGAACAGCACAGCCCAGAGCACACGCCCTCCTTGCATTCACTCCACCGTGGGCCATTCCGGACCGTTCTGGACCTTTCCTTGGGCCTGCGCTGCTCACCCAGAAAGTCGCTGAGTGGGCGAGAACCCTCTTCAGACGCCCAGTGCATTTCTGGGCAGGGGCAGACCCGAGTCGGGAGGCCCCGCGCGGTCCCCGGCTGCCGGCATTTGAGGCAGGAGGAGCTGGTGCCTGGAGTGGGTCCCGACGAAGGGAAGGAACAGCTGTGCCAGGCAGGGACCTGATGGAGGCTCCCCCACCCACGGCGCTCTGCCCTGCCCTGGGGTCCCCGGGCCTTCGCTCCTGTCCCTCTTCAGCAGGCGCTGTCACAGGCGAGGATGACAGTGGGGCTGGAAGCAGCTCAGCGGGTCCCCTCCACCCACGCCGGAAGGGAAGTGGAGGTCGCAGACCCGCGGCGGCAGGCTCCAGGCCCCCGGTCAGCACCCGGCCCGCAGGCCAGCCGCCGGACCCCAGGGGAAGTCATTCACCCGCCTGCTGAGGTCCACACAGATGGGCTTGTCCCTAGCCACCGGACAGGGCCACTTCCCAGGACTCAAGGCTGCTCAAGGGTCCCGGAGCCTAAATCGCCCTGGTTGTGAAACGGTTTCCCGCAGGGCTGTATGAACCCAGCCTTCAGCCGGTCGCTGTGTCCCGAGTACGCGGGCTCGGGCTTTGCTTCAAGGCCCACAGAGGCGAGAATGGGCATAGCCTCGGGGCCTGACAGGCGGACGTCCACAGGCCCGGCCTGGGCCCCGCCCTGGACACAGCCCGCTCGCCTCTGGGTGTCACCAGTGTGGGAGACGACAGGGTGCTGGGCTGGGGGAGACATGCCGCGGCACTCCGCTTGGGCTGCCGCACGTGTCTTGGAGGGGTCCTGGCCAGGGGCTCTGGTGGCCAGGCCCACCTCTGGGCTCAGGGCCGGTCCTGACCGCAGCTCCGGCCATGGGACCTGGAACCCCTGGAACCCAGAAGGGTCCTCCTGCCACACGTGAGGGCCTCCTTCATGCCCACATCGGGGTCCCGTGCTGAGGCCGCTGCCACACGCCTGTCCTGCCCGGGCAGCTGCCGAGGCTGGCCCCGCTCCTCCCAGGACCTCCCTGCGGCCACGGGCCAGTGCGCTCCCCGCGGTCAGACCGAGGACAGAGCCCAGCCAGGAGCTCCCTTGAGTGTTTCTCAGTCTGACATTCCTGTGAGAGCTGAGTCACAGTTCCACTCAGCGGCACCGAGCGGTCCCTCCTGGGCTCTGCCACCGTGTGTGCACCTGTGTGGGTTGGGACCCGGAAGGTGGCCAGAGGCCATGCCGGCGGGTGGGGATCAGGCCGTGCTCCCGTGAACAGGAGCAGGTGCGCAGGCTCGCTGCTGTCCCGGACGCGGCTCGGCCACAGGGTTGGGGAAGCTGAGACCCCCCGCCGCCCACCGCTGCCAGATGAACGTCAGCACAAGGAGGCTCGACAGAGACGGCGTCAAGCGCCCCTCAGACACGCCCCGTGGCAGCGGCTCAGAAACCGCCCAGGGCCTCGTCAACGGCACACGGGTTCTATCGGGGAAGACGGTGTAGCCATAACACCGAGAGCGCGTGTGCGAGTGAAGCCGTCAGACCGCCCCGTGCCACAAGCGCCCCAGCGAAGCCTTCCGAGCCCGGCACCCCGGGAGCCTGCCACAGAGCAAGGACGGCGGTGCAGCGCTGAGCCCGGAGAAGCCCGAGGTGGCGCGGGCGTGGCAGGCCCTGCGAGGAGGCCTCGTGGCCACACTGTGGTCTGAGTTTACCGCCCGTGGCTATGCAGTGGGTTTTCAGGGGGGACAGGATGAGGGGGAGAGGGAGGCTGATGGGACCAGCCAGTTGTCGGCCACGCCAGCACCCCGTGGGCAGCCACATGGGCCAGGGGACAGGACGGCCAGCCAGAGCTCACTGATGGCAGCCCTGGGCCAGCTCCTGCCTGCAGGGCGAGGACCTGTGCTCGGGTCTCGGCACAAGGCACCTGCACACCTGTCGTTGCTGGTCATGCCTGCTGGCGGGCTTCGTCGGCTGTCCCAGGACGGAGAGGGCTCTGCTCGTGCAGCCTGGACGGGGCTGCGGCCAGTTCTGGCCGGGGTTATGATGTCACAGACAGAGCCGCGGGGCCGTCCCTGCAGGAGAGCCCGTGGCCCCAGGAAGGCCAGGAACAGCAACGGGCTGGCCTTCCGCAGACGGAGACATCTCAGCGAGCTCCTGGGGCCAGGGAGGACGGGAGGGAGGGAAGGTGGAGAACAGGCCCAGCCCCAGAATGTCCCACAACCCGCCGCCGTGGCGCACCGCAGAGGCAGACCAACGTGTCCTGCTCCTCAGAATCCCAGGCCCTGGGTTGTCCCATCGGCCCCAGAGCAGCGTGGCTGACAAGCCTCCAGCCACGCGCTCTGGCTTTCGGCGGAGCCTCCCGTGGCGCCGGGGTCCCCAAGGCCCCGGTCATCAGCAAGGGTGTCGGCCGGCCCTCAGGCAGCAGGTGCAGCCCCCGCGCCTCACACACGCCACATATCGACAGCACGCACACACACGCCAGGGACACGCACACCCCACACCCACCGCAGCCACTGCTGGTTAAAAACAAAGCAAATGTTTCTGACAGGATTTTCTTATTGGTTAACGCTAACAAATCCTAGATCAGGAAAATCACCCTCTCTGGTCCCTGCTCCGGGCAGCTGCTCCCAGGCACCTTGCGCTGGGCCTGCCCTCAGAAGGCCGCTTGCAGAGCACGCGTGCGAGAAGGGGAGGCGTGGCGCGGTCCGTCACTGACACCGGCAGTGAGCTCCTTCCGGGAACCCCAGGCTCTCCAGAACCCTTCCCTGACCCGTACGCATGCACTTGAACCCACTTTCTAAGCACCCAGAATTCCGTCAATCTACAAGCAAACAGGAGGCTGCGCTGGCCCTCACGGCGATCTTGCACGCCTCACCTCCTCCGGGCCTCACCAGGGCGGCCTGTGCGAGGCCTGCAGTGTCCTCCAGGCGGCCAGCGTGGCAGCGGCCCACGGGGAGCCCCCGAACTGCTGGGCACGCGTGTGCGGGGGACAGGACCCTGACGGCCGGAGGGGCCGGGGAAGGCTTCGGTGGGGAGAGGTCACGCACCTCTGCTGACCTCACTGATGTCATGGGGACAAGACGGGATGCACCTCAGCCAGTGCGGGGGTCACGGCCCCAAGCCCGGCCCCCTCCGTGCTGTGAGTCACCCTGGGAGACGGGACACACCCGTGGCTCCCCTTGGTCTCCTGTTGACTCAAGGCGGTACCAGTCGCTGCTGGTAAACAGCAGGTGCCAATCAAAGCCAGCATGACGTGTTCTGCAGCGCCCATGGCAGAAAGACCCCCGCCACACGCGCCAACAAACTGCCTTGTTTTGGGGAAACAGCAAATAGTTTGTGCAGATGGGAGGCCCTTCGCCCGATTCCAGCGGGACGCCCTGGGGGTGCTCTCTCGACTCCCCGTGCGCCTCGAAAATAATGTCTGCGGGAGGAACCCCGGAGCCAGAACCGCTCCCCGCTGAGGGAGACAAGCCGACTTGTGGGCGCGCTGAGGAACCTCCCGGGACAGAACACGCGTGTGGGGCGGCCGGGCCTGCCGCAGGCACCCCAAGAGCACGGCCCACCGCAGCCAAGCCGCGGGCAGCACGGCGTCTCCCCCAGAGCCTCCCACGTGCTCCCCGACGCGCCGGCCCCAGGCCCCCAGTCCAACGCGGCTCGCCTCAGCTCGGGCCCACTCACGCACACCACGGCCTCTGTCACCAAACTGGAAATTTCGGACGTTTACCGTTGCCACTGATGTCTAACATTTGGCAGATCCGTCCAAGTTTACAGAAATAGCTGGTGGGCTCCTTCGAACCGTCGGGCAGAAGCACCTGCTGGAGGCTGCGCCCGAGGACAGGTCACTTCTGAAGGGCAGCAAGCGGGCGCAGGCCAGGCCCCCTCCGGCCTGGGGTCCTTGCTCCCAGGCACCCTGTGCGACCTCAGAAGGGCCCACCCTCTGCCTGGGGCGGGAGCGGGTCCCAGGAGCCTGGGCGGCTGGGCCCCCAGGCCTGACCCTGCCGCTGGGCCGTCCTCCACCAGGGGACGTGCTGGCCCGACCGGACTCACCCGGGGATGGGGGACGCGGCACTGCCCGTCCCCCAGGCCCTGCAGCTCCCGGCCAGCCAAGCGCACCACAAGCGCTCTCCCGGAAAGCGGGAACAAAGGAGCCGCCCGGAGCCCCTTCCAGCTTCCAGAGCAAGTGGCTGCTGCTGGGCGGCACCCCGCAGGGCGGGGGGGAGGCACCGGACAGCCCCCACCCAGGAGGCGCCCGCCAGGACCCCACCGACAGGGCCTCTGGCCTCAGTCTCCGCAGGCCCCCGCCTGCCCCCACGCACCGCCCCCCCCGTCCCCCCAAGCCCCCAGCCCGCAGTGCAGACGCACCTGTGCCGGCCTGCGGGAGCAGCCACCAACGCTGGCGTCAGGAGGCGGCGGCCTGTCTCCCAGAAGGCGCGTCCTGGGCGCACAAAGGAAGGCAGCAGGGCTCCATTTCTGGGTCACCCGCTGGCCTGCCCCCAGGGCCTTAGTGCTCGGTGGGTGGCTCGGCAGTGTGCCTGCCGTGGCCGCTAGATGTGACTGCCAGGAACTGCCCAGCCCCCGCGGCTCCCGCGGCCCCGGCTCCATCCCCGCCGCCCGTCAGAACCCTCCCTGCCGGGCCCCTTGCCCAGCCAGCCGTCCCCAGCCTGCAGGGCAGGGCAGGGTCTGCACCTCCCAGCCCAGGGGCACCTGTGGCCTCAGCCTGCTCCTCGGAGGGCCCGCCTGCGCAGGGCGTGTGTGAACAGGTCCTGAGCATCTGGGACCTCAGACGCCCCCAAGGGCTAAGAACGTGGAAAATGTGAAGGGAGGGGGAACCCCGGGGAGCTCGTTAAAACGCAGGTTTGGTTTGGGCTGGGGTGGCGTCGGGCTCTGGCCCTAACGAGCTCCCAGGTGACCGGGAGGCCGCTAGTGGGGGACCAGTCTGTGGGCGGGAAGAGCCCGAGGGGCGTGAGCGGCACTGGAGGACACGCCCGGGAGGCCCTGCGCGCTGGACCAGGCTCTGGGGGATGCCTTCCCGGCGCAGGCAGGTTTTACCCACCGTTGGCGTATAACGTCAGACACTCGCGTCCCCACCTGCGGGGCCTCTGGGGACCATGGGGTCGTGCACGCCCACAGGGCATTCTCACCGCAGTGGCCATCGCCCTGCCCCCACTCCACACCCCCCCCTTCACACTTGTCACATGGCCAGACTGACCTGCTGGACAATTCCAATCCCCTCCTTCCTGTCCACGGAGGTGGGCACAGCACTTCACGCATGGCCCCAGGGACAGGCCGGGGGACAGCAAGCACCCCAGGCGGCCAGGCCTTCAGAGCCCAGCCGGGGCAGCCTCTCCCGTGGCCACATTCACCAGCAGCGCCGCAGAGGGCCCAGCAGACCCCAGATCCCCGCACGGCTCCCCCACCGCACGGGGCGGGCCTCAGGCCAGGGATGCCATGACGTTCGCTGGCAGGGAGGCCCACAGCACCCGATGAACCAGCAACCAAAAATGGCTCTGGGAACAAAGGCATCAGACCCACGGCTCGACCACCAGGGGGGTCACGGCTTTTCAGCGGGAGGAGGACGGGGCCTCCCACACTCCCTCGCCACTGCAGCTTCCTCGGGCGCCACCATGCCCGCTCACTCATCCTGCATCTGGGAGGGGCGGCCCGCCTGGCCTCCAGTTCCCCACAGACTGCTGCTGGACCGGCCTGGGCAGGAGAGGGGTCTTGCCTCCGGGCCTACACAGCCCCCTTTCTCCCACCCAGTCGAGAGAATGGGACCCTTGGAGGAAGCCGGGGTGCCGCCTGGTTCCCGACCGTCGGACTCACTGCTGACCACCAACACAGCCAGCCCTCTAGCTGGGCAGCCCACACTTCTCAGGAAACACACGTGGTCGGGCCGCGGTGCCTGTTTTCCTGGTACACCCTACAGCCTCAGGGCCCTAGGCCCACAGCTGGGGAGCTGGGCAGGTGGACTCCAGGTGACCCCCATGCCTCTGCTGAGCTGCCGGGAAGCAGACCTTGGGGTTCACACAGAGCAAGCAAATGCTCTCCTCTAAAACGGGTCCCTCCAGACCCGCGACGTGAACTTTAGAGAGGAAGCTGTTGGTGGAAAGTCTTCCCTCGGCAGACACAGGATTCATTCATCCCAGCTGCCCTGGGGGGCACAGGGACAGGAAGGGAGTGGTCAGACGCCAGCGCTCCAGAGGTGGGGTCGTCGTGCTGGAGCTCCGTCCCAGCCGGGGCCACGGTCAGAGAAGGGCCGGGACAAAGCTAGACTAGACTCTCTGCCCCAAACACCCATAGAGCTGATCCAGCGTCCACTTTGAGATTTTCTCCAAATGTGTCCTTCCCCGAGGGTCCCCCCTCACCTCCTGCCCTACAGCCCACACCGTGGCCCTCACACCTACGCTGTCCTGCCCTCACAGCCCATGTGCACCGCGCTCACACCTGCCCCAAGCCAGTCCTTGGGCGGCCGCCCCAGAGGCCTGTCCCGGGAGGGCTCTCCCTGCCTCAGTCTCCAGCTCCTGCCGCCCGCCCAGCAGCAGAGCCAGCTCCACGCGTGTGTGACACGGCTGCGGTGACGAGTGGGGCTGCAGAGACGCCAGGCGCGCGGGCACTGTCTCTGTAGCGCGGCGTCCCGGCCTCCACCACTGCCTCCACCGCCTGCTGGGGCCCCTCCTTCAGCGCCCGCCAGGGCCTTCCTCTCCTGCCTGAGCCATCCGGCCATCCAAGGACCTGAGCTCCGCGTCCGGCTCCCACCTGTCCCTGGTGCTGCGTTCTCAGGGCTGTGCGGGGAGCCTGTCCTCCAGGGCAGGGCGGTGCGGCTCGAGGGGCCCTTTCCGGCCAAGTCTCCAGGGCCCGAGGCCAGCTCTGGGGACGGGCTCAGACTCTGGAGCCGCGCAGAGCCTCAGAGGGTGGCCTGGAGATGGGATTCCATACTGTGGGGACAGCTGAGCTTGGAGCCCAGAGTCGGGGCACGGACGCACCCAACACAGGGCTGTCCGTGGGCCTGGCGGGCGGGCGCATGGCTCTAGGGTTTTCGGACATTGACCCTGATCAGCTGGGCAGTGGCTTTTCTCCGAAATGGGGGAGCCCTGGAGCCCATGTTGCGATCAGCTCCACGTGAAGGGCAGTGAAGCCACCCGGGGCCAGAGCCCGCTGTTGGGCCAAGAAGGCTTTTCCTGAAGATGCAAATTTTCTTCACCGGGCTCTATCGGACCTCAGCCATTCTCACTAACCAGGGAGTAACCTTAGTGGTTCTGCCCACGGTCTGCAGCTGTAGGGGTGGGAGGGAGGCAGCAACTGCGGAGAACTGAGGAGGGACGGCCCATGGGGGGCACGAGCCGAGCGACAGTGGCTGCCCATGGACTCCAGGCTCGTGGGGCCGTTTGCACAACCGCCGCCCACGGCCAGACAGCTGGCTGCGGAGGCCGTTTCCCTGAGACGGGTTCCGGGGCCTCTGACTTCCTTGCCCGGGAAGAGCCAAGTGACAGGGAGGCCCGGTCTCTCTGGAGCCAAGTGTACGACGGCCCCGAGGGGCTGCCTCAGCCCGAAGCAAGGGACAGGCCCTGAATTCACCCCACAGAGCTGGCCAACTCAAGAAAGGACATGCCGTGGCCCTGGTCAAAATCCACAGTATTTAGCAGATGCGGTACGTGATGACTGATCATAAAACACAGTGTGAAGGATGAGGCTGCCTAGCACCGCGTCCCGCAGCCCCGAGTCCCCGCAGCCCCGAGTCCCCGCAGCCCCGAGTCCCCGCAGCCCCGAGTCCCCGCAGCCTCAAGAACCCGCAGCCACGAGAACCCTGTGCCCCTGCCGACTGCTGCAGCTGACTGATGCAGGGGCCTGGCACTAGCCGCGCCTCGTCCCGGGGTGCACAGAGCAATCTCCTCAGGGACAAGCCTGTGTCCCCTTGAACACGACGGAAATACTTGCATGACTTGAGTTCTGAATGGGTCCTGAATGACCAGGATGTGGAGGACAGAGCCGGAGCCTGCTCTAGCCGGTTTCTGCTGGATGGCATGGTGGGAGGCCGCTTCCTGCGCTCAGCACCAGGCACGGCCCCTCCTGTGCCACCTGCCTTGCCCTATCACCACGGCAACCCAGGCAGGCAGGTGTCCGCTCCATGGGGCAGCGGGTGCAGCTGGACGCGGTGGCTGCTGGGTCCTTGGCTACAGCCGCCCTCCTGCCTTCCTATGCCTCCCCCTGCACCCCAGCCCTGCTTCTCTGGGTCCTTCCATCACGGCGCTTCTCCTGAGATGCTGCGGCCCCGGCGGTCAGGCTTTTCCTCCCTCACCTCTCGGGCTTCCTCTTCCTCTGACTGCAAACGGGCTGTGGCAGCCCATCACTGGCTGAATGCCCAGCCTCCCCATTAGGCACCGGGTACCCCGGCCCCACTGCCCTGACCCGCCCTCTGCTCCCACATCGGTTTCGTACTTTCCCTGCATGTTTGTCAGGGCACAGGGGGGAGGCGGCCAGGGAGCAGCTGGTGACCTGGCTGGCAGTGAGCCCCAGCCCGAGCAGGTCCCTGAGAAGGTCCCCGAGCAGATGTGTGGCCCTGGGGCCCCCTGCCTGGTCTCCAGGAACTAAACAAGGGGGCTCTGTGGGCCTGATTGAAAAACACATGACTGCAGGGAACATCGCCTCCACGATGAGCAGCTTCCTCCTCCAGGCAGGGTCAGGGATCCCCTCCAGAGGCCACAGGTCGTGACCCAGCATGACCTGGCAGGAGGCTGTTCTCCTCCAGGATCAACAGCTTCCCGTCACACACCTACCGAACCTGGGCGGGTGCTGGGGTTGGGTACACACGGCAGAGAGCAAACACAGCTGGGGCCTTAGGTAATTAAGATGACACCGTAGGCGTGCCCACTGGCAGGGAGAGGCTGATGCCCTCCACGGGACGCCCATGGGTCCGGGAGCCAGCGGGCCTCACCCTGGGGAGCTGGGGGAGGTGGGGGGCAGGCGTCCTGGACTCAGACGGCTGCTCAGGGCTCCTCCCGCCCCGGAATGGCAGTGGGGGCCTCCCTACCGTTTGGAGGGCACAAGCCGCATTTGGTGTGCAGATTCCAGAAGGTGCAGAGAGGTGGTCCGTGCTTTTCTGGGCTGGACCACAGTGGCCTGGGTCTCTGGACCCACCGAGACTCCCGACGGAATCCTGGATTCTAAGTCCAACCACGGAGTTGCGTGTCGGTTTTCTCATTGGAGAGGTTCGGGAGGAAGTGACTTCGAGTGGCACACAGAAGCCAGAGCTGGTGTCGGAGCAGGAGTTTCGTGGGGGCGGTGGAAGAGGGAGGGGCTGCCAAGAGGCAGGCAGGGCCTTGCCCACAAGAGCCAGGAAGCGGTGGGTAGCTGGGTGTTGGCGCCTAACGAAGCCTCGGAACGGGAGCCCAGGGGCCTGTACCCACAGGCCCGGGATGTAAGGAAGAGGTCCACAGACACGGGAGAGCAGACGGAGGCACAGATGTGGCCTCAGGAGGACCGCTTACGAGGGTCACCATGCTCCCACTCAAAGCTAACCCCTAAATAATTCCATCTCATGGGAAAGGCAAAACAACAATGTCCTGTGGGCCCTTGACATGTCCCATGGGCTCCTGCCGTATCCCGTATCCCGCAGCTCCTGCCGTGTCCCGTGGGCTCTTGTGGGGTCCCGTGGGCTCCTGCTGTGTCCCGTGAGCTCCTGCCGTGTCCCGTGGGCTCTTGTGGGGTCCCGTGGGCTCCTGCTGTGTCCCATGGGCTCCTGCCATGTCCCATGGGCTCCTGCTGTGTCCTGGGGCTCCTGTTGTGTCCCATGGGCTCCTGCAGTGTCCCGTGGGCTCTTGTGGGGTCCTGTGGGCCCCTGCCGTATCCTGTGGCCCCTGCCATGTCCCGTGGGCTCTTGTGGGGTCCTGTGGGCCCCTGCCGTATCCTGCAGCTCCTGCCGTGTCCTGTGGGCTCCCGCCGTGTCCCATGGGCTCCTATCATGTCCCATGGGCTCTCGTGGGGTCCTGTAGGCCCCTGCCATGTTCCGTGAGCTCCTGCCGTGTTCCGTGGGCTCCTGCCGTGTCCCGTGGGCCCCTGCCGTGTCCCGTGAGCTCCCGCCGTGTCCCGGGGGCCCCCGCCGTGTCCCGGGGGCCCCCGCCGTGTCCCGCGGGCCCCCGCCGTGTCCCGCGGGCCCCCGCCGTGTCCCGCGGGCTCCCGCCGTGTCCTGGGGCTCCCGCCGTGTCCTGGGGCTCCTGCCGTGTCCTGCGGGCTCTTGTGGGGTCCCGTGGGCCCCTGCCGTGTCCCGTGAGCTCCTGCCATGTCCTGTGGGCCCCTGCCATGTCCCGTGAGCTCTCGCCGTGTCCTGGGGCTCCCGCGGGCTCCCGTGGGGTCTGCGGTGTCCTGCGGGCTCTCGGCTCAGCCCCACGGGCGGCAGGTGGACACAAGCAGCTCGAGGCCATTGGGGCTGTTCCACAAAGCCAGGGCTTCTTCGTACAGCAGGTACTTCAGAAAAGTTCGATTCATTTTTTAGAGCCGTACTTTGCCTTTGTGCCCAGAGGCCCCGTGGAACCTGGGGACCCGGAGAGCCCAGTGACCAAGCTGTAAGGGGGGTGGGAGGTGAGACCTCGGGCTCAGGAGCTTCTCTGGGAAGAGGACCAGCGCCGGGGTTCAGGTGTGTGGGCAGGGCAGAAGCCTGGGCCATGTGGCGGGTTTGGGGGTGCCCCCCGCGGGACCATCCCAGTGCGGCCTCGTTCACTTGGGTGCACCCGCCATGTGGGGGCGGCCGGCCTCACAGGCTGCCTGGGTGTCCCAGCCCGCATTCCAACAGCAGCACCGGGGACATCCTCTGCTGTGACCCATCCTTCCCTGCAGCTCCCACAGGGTACAGATGGGAAGCGAGGGTCAGATCCCCCTCCTGCTGCCTCCTGCTCTCCCTCCCGGGGTCACGGGAGGGTGCAGTAGCCCGGCCCTCCCTGCGGTGACCTCGAGGGACTAGAGTAAGGCCTTGGTGGGCAGAGTCTTGGACCACGCAGGTGGCCTCGCTCTGCTACGGGACGGTGACAGGGACTGGGAGGCAGTGGTCCCCACCCCACAGCTCCCAGCGCTGGCTCAACAAGCGGCAGCATTTGCGGGTGTGGACCGAGGGCGAGGAGCGCGTGCCAGCTGCCGTGGCCCCAGCCCTGCCAGGCCCCACCCTCCGCCTCTGGGTTGTCAGAGGGCCCCTGTTGAGGCTGCAGAGCCCTGGCGGGGCGGGGAGGGAGAGACACACGGAGAGACGGGCTCCTTTTGCATCAGAGGAGGAAAGGTGAGGAGGGTGGGGCGAACTCCAGGGGCCCCCGGGGCTCTGTGAGAAATGTGCCATCGTGCCCATCTTATGGACGGGACGACCGGGCGTCTTGCCTCAGTGCACAGCGAGGAAGGGGCCCACTGGGGGTGGGAACCTAGGCAGCCGGCCCTAGACACCACCCTAGTGGGCGAGGAGGCCCTGCAGAGCACCCCAGAGAACCCACAGCGCCATTCTCAGCCGGCCTTCGTCCTGAGATGACCAGCGAGGCAGGGATCTGGCCGCGGGCAGGGCACACGCGCGTCCCCAAGAAGCGGAACAGGGCAAGGGGCTCGCCAGGGCAAACGTCCAGGCTTCTGCTGAGAGGCCCCCGCTTGGCGCCACCCACAAACCTCTAAGCCAGAGCACCTGACTCACAGGGGCAGGGAGGTGGGGGCAGCACTCCCAGCATGCATCCCCGGGGGCCTGGCCACAGGGGCTGCAGACTCCACACCTCCGAGCGTCCCTGCCAGGCTCTGGGCCCTGTGGTCTGTTGGCATCCATGTCAGGATTCCAGCTTTGTCCCCACCTCCTCGGCCCCCAGCTCATGTTCATTTTCTCTGCGCGTTGCCCTCCGCTGACCCAGCATGAACTCTACCTGCACAGACCCAGTTCGGCCCTTTAAGGACCACCCTCATCCCAACCCCGGACCGCCTCGTGCCCGTGCTGGCGCTGTTTAACTGGGACGCGGCCCCCAGAGCGTGCCACACCCCGCATGGGAGACCCCTCCGTGGGGACCTCGCTGCCGCCCAGCTCCGGTGGGGCACACCCCGGCAAGCACGTCCCTGCTGGCACGCGGACCGCAGGAGGGCTGCGGTGCACACAGCTTCCACGGGTCGGCCACGCGTGGCTGCGAGGGGAACCTGAGGCGCTGTCACACCCAAGACGCCCAGCAGCTTAGCCACCCAGGAGGGTCCTTGTTTCATCCCAGAAATCGCCTGAGGTCCCCCCACCTTGAGGCACGGTACGGCCGCAGGGGCGCAGGGGCGGCCCGGGGACAGAGACGGCTGAGGAGACCGGCTGAGAAAGTGTCTGATGCCCCGTGCAGCCAGCTCCCATGAAGTCCCACTCCGTCCCAGAGCCTGCCCTCAAGGAGTGAGCACTGCACGTTAGCAGACGGCTGGCCTTCGCAGCAAGCTCCGGTTGTGGTTAAGGGACACTGGCTCGGCTAACAAAAGTAACACCTCCCCTGTTGTAAATACAACGAGGGTCCCGAAGAGTCTACCAAATAAAAGCTTCTAACCAACTGTGCTCCTGGCCTGAAATCTCAAACGGTGGCCACGTGTGGCTGAGGGGGTTTGTGGCTGCCCCTCCTGTGGGCGTCCCAGCTGGGGTGTGGGTGCCGCCCATGGCTGCCTGCCACCGCCATTCCCACGGCCCCCTCGTGGCTCCCTGCAGCGGGAAGGCTGGGCAGAAAAAGCAAAAGCCTTGTGAATATTTTAAAATACAAATTTTAATCGCATTTTAAGCTGTCCAGATGCATTTTCCATCCAATCTGTACACAACTATCTGATAGATTTCTGGAAATGGGTAATGCAACTGGAAAACATGCTTGAATGGAGTTCATGTCATTCAGGAAAATGTCCCAAAATTAGGGAATTAGATTAGCCGCAGGTGGGGCACGAGGGGCTGAAGAGGAAGGCCACGGGCCGGATCTCTCTCGGGCATTCCTTTGGGTCCCGTGCCGGTGCCCGGCTCACTGTCAGGTTCAGCCTGGACTGTGCCTCCTGCAGCCAACATGCCCCCAGCCCCCTTGCTGCGGCCAGCGGGTGTGAGCAGCCCGCAGGGGCGGTGGGCCCAGGTGCAGACCTCCGGACCTTCCCGTGGCTGCTGGGGCCGCCTCTCCCGGGGGAAGGAGCGGGTTTCCAGGAGTCCCGTCAGTTCAGGAATCTCATCCCATGGGCTTCTTAATACCCCGGCAGGTTCTCCTGGCTCTGGATCCTTCTCCCAGTCTCCCCGGGACCACAGAGGCGGACGCGATGGCTCTCCCAGCCCGCGGCAGACGCTCTGTGTCCCTGGCCAACAGATGAAAAGCAGCCCTTCTCAGGCCTCGGAGCGTCTGCTGAATTCATCTGTGCCAGGCTTAATACAGACACCGGTTTCTTTTTCCTGAAAACGTGCCCCTACACGGATGTTCCAGAGGGTACCGCGAGCATCTCTTTCAAGCAATCTTGGAAAGTAAAGGTTTCTCTGCACGAGTGAACACCTCACAGGCATCGTGAACGGTGCTGCCGTCAGGCTGTGCGATGCCGTCCCCGACGGCCCGTGGGGGCCCCGCATGCAGGTCGGGCCTCTGCTGGCTTTTCTCAGCACAGTCTTTCCTCTCCGTGTCTGAAATGGCTGCCTTCTGCTGGGGTGCGGGGAAAGCCGTCTCCCCGCCTCCGGCCTACAGATGCTGCAGGATTCAGGGCGTGGATCCCACGACAGGATTTACACTCGTGTTGCTGACACAGTTTCTAAACCCTCTGGGTCTTTCCACCCGGGACAGTGACGGTGAGCAGCTCTGTCATCCATGCAGTTGCTGGGACAGACGGACGACCTGTCTACAGACCCCAGCCACGGGACTGACGGACGCGCCACAAGGAAATGTCACCGAGCCGAGTCCTTGCGTCTCGCACGGAGCCTGGGAGTTAAGAAAGGCCCAGACACTGAGCTTGATCTCCTACTCAGCGCAGAACGTGGTCTGCGGGGTCTCGGGGTCCGGCGGCCCACCCACGCACCACCACGCACGCACACAACACACACAGCCACGTGGGAAGGGCTCGCGCACATCGGTGGAGGCGCCCACCTGACCTTTCTGGAGCCACATTCGAGAAAATGTGAAGGCAGTGGAGCGTCACGTGCCCGGCACCCCAGCAGAAGCAGCCCCACCCAGAGCCCCAGTGGCTCCGTGACCGGGAGATACCCCTGCAGCTTCACGGCGAGGGCGACGCCGCTCACAGGGGAGTCTTGCCGCAGCCCGACGGACCCCGCGCTTTCTAACCCACTCGCGCGTCTGTCCCTCAGAGCCGCCACGTCCCTGAAAGGTCCGACTCTCACGGCACTCCCAGGGGACAGCACCGTTGGCGGCACTCGGGTCAGGCCGGCCCCCACCTGCTACACACACGCCCCTCGGCCGCGTCCCCAGGCCCCACTCCCAGGTCAGAGCGCAGGGCTGCCTGGTCCCAAGGCTCAGGAGGGCGACCCCTGTCCCTCCGCCCTGACTCCAATCTCCAGGTGAGAGCCCCGAGTCCCCCCATGGCGTGGGAGCTGCGAGGCCACCGCTCTCGGGCTCAGGAGCCATGGCACGGAGGAAGCAGGAGCGGAATGTGGACAGCGAGGGAAAAACGAAAGAGGGAAAGGACTGAGAATACGACGAGCTTCTGCTGCAGGTGAGCTGGGGGTCCTGGGGGCCGCGGCGTCCACCTTGTGGCACAGAAGGGGAGCCCGCTGTTTGGCCAGAGGAGCTTCTGGCAAGTGGGGCAGGGGCGGGCAGCAGGGAGACCGCTCCTCCAGACGCTTCTGTCGGCCTGCACCGGAAGCACCCAGAGACCGGCCCCCGCCAGCCCCGGCTGCGAGCACCCCTTAGAGCCGCCCCAGCCCTCACCCTCATCTGGGCAAGGGAGCCGGGCACATGAGGTCTGCACCCTGAGCACCTGTCCCTCAGGCTGCAGGCGAGGTGGCTCTGGGGGCGGCCCGGCCGCAGCACTGCCTGGGTTGGGAGCACCCGTGGGTCCTGAACCAAGCCACGCCGAAAGCCCACACAGTCCCGCGGCCTCCTTTCTTGGCACAACGCAAATGGAGACATTAGCCTTGAGTGGGGGACCTCTATCCTTGGGGGCCGTGGCCAGGGTCGGGCAGGGCTGCTCGGGACACTGGGTGGAGGGCAAGGGACACCCCCGTCCCCTGGTCAGGGCTGTTTTGTTTCCCGTGGGCTTGGTCCACTCACTGACTTCGGCCCTCAACCTGCACGAGGCGCCCACCCTCACTGAGCCTCAGTTTCCCTGCAGGTAGAAGCATGTGATCATTAGACAGATCTGCACAGTCCCGGCCTCTGCCCCCACTCCGCTCAGAAGCCAAGCCCCTCTGTGGGTTCAGCCCTGCTGGCCCTCCTGGGGGTCCTCGGGGGGACCCCACTGGGCCCATCACCCTCCTGTGCCCTCCAGCTTGCTGCTCGTCACCACCGTCCTAGAAACACGAGGAACAGGGCCAACTGGGGGCCCGCGGCCAACCCCGGGGCCCGCTCACATCGCCTGCCAGCCCCCGGACAAGTGCTGTTTCTGACCACCAAGACCTGGCCCTCCCTGTCCGTGGGCTCGGAGGGGGCTGAGGCACAGCGCTAACGCTCGCGAAGCTCTCCGTCAGTGATGAGAACACGGCGCCCAGGCCGAGGAAGGGCCTGTCCTCACGGGCTGTGACCCTAGCGTGCTCACAGGGACTCTCGTCACAGACGGCCGGCCGCCGGCCAGTGCGGAAGCCGCGCCCCTCACCACAGCGCAGCAGCTTTCGTGAACTTTAGGGGTGAGTGGAGGGCTCCGTCGCGGGTGGGAGACTTGCTCAGCCCCGTGCACGGCCGGGGCCCCAGGGGGTTCGCTGGGCCCCGTGGCTCTTTGGACGCAGCTGCAGCGGCAGGAGCATCTTTGTGTCACCAAACGGCACTTGACCCAAGCACCACTGACCGCCACGCGAGGCCCCCGCGTGTCACTGCGTCAGGGGCTCATCGGCACTGAGCAGCTGCTGGCTTCTGTGCGTGGACCTTTGCCCACGGAGCGTGGAGGAGGTGGGCACAGCTCTGATGGGCCTGGTGCCGGCTGAGCTCCGAGCCACAGGGATGCCCCCGGCGGTAGGCAGCCAGCGGCGGGACTCGGGGTCAGGGTGCCCCCGGCGGTAGGCAGCCAGCGGCGGGACTCGGGGTCAGGGTGCCCCCGGCGGTAGGCAGCCAGCGGCGGGACTCGGGGTCAGGGTGCCCCCGGCGGTAGGCAGCCAGCGGCGGGACTCGGGGTCAGGGTGCCCCCGGCGGTAGGCAGCCAG
>PITA01023850.1:0-22144 GCA_004023965.1 Spilogale gracilis
TCTTTCTTTCTTTCTTTCTTTCTTTCTTTCTTTCTTTCTTTCTTTCTTTCTTTCTTTCTTTCTTCCTTCTTTTGTGAGCATGCATGTTTATGGGGTGTGTGAGTATGTGTGTGTGTGTGTGTGTGTGTGTGTGTGTGTGTGTGTGCGCATTAGGATTTTTCCAGGAGGAATGAAGTTTATGTTGGTAATTTAAAAATGAATAGGTAATAGAATAAGTAGGATGTAGGTTTGATCACTAATGGTAAGAGGCAGGAGTATGGAACAATTAAAGGAGCATTTTTTTTTAATTTTCAATTTAAATTCAATTAATTAATATACTCTACTGTTATTTTCAGAGGTATATACCAGTGATTCATCAGTCTTATATAATGCCCAGTGTTCATTATATCACATGCTCTCTTTAATGTCCATCACCCCGTCACCTCATCTCCCACCCACTCCCCTCCAGCTACCCTTAATTTGTTTCCTATGATTAAAACTCTAATGTTTTGTATCCCTTTCTGATTTTGTCTTGTTTTATTTTTTCTTCTCTTTCCCCATGATCCTGTTTTGTTTCTAAAATTCCACATATGAGTGAGATCATATGATAATTGCTTTTCAGATTGACTTATTTTATTTGAAAATACCCTCTGGTTCCATTACATGGTTGCAAATGGCAAGATTCCTTTTTTGATGGCTGAGTAATATTCCATTATCTATACATACCACATTTCTGTATCCATTCATCTGTTTATGGACATCTGGGTTTTTTCCATAGTTTGGCTATTGTGAACATCGTTGTTATAAACATTGGATAGCAGGTGACCCTTTGGATCATTATATGTGTATCTTTGGGGTAAATACCTACTAGTGCAATTGCTGCGTCATAGGGTAGTTCTACTTTCAACTTTTTGAGGAGTCTTCGTACTGTTTTACAGATTGGCACCAGCTTGAACTCCCACCAACAGTGTAAGAGGATTTGCTTTTGTCCACATCCTTGCCAACATCTGTCATTTCCTGACTTGTTAATTTTAGTCATTCTGAATGGTGTGAGGTGCTATCTCATTGTGGTTTTTGATTTGCAGTTCCTTGCTGATGAGTGATGTTGAACATTTTTTCATGTGTCTGTTGGCCATTTGTATGTCTTCTTTGGAGAAATGTCTGCTTATGTCTTCTATCCATTTCTTGATTGGATTATTTGTTCATTGGGTTTTGAGTTTGTTAAGTTCTTTACAGATTTTGGATATTAGCCCTTTATCTGATATGTCATTTGCAAATATCTTCTCCCATTCTGTCAGTTGCCTTTTGGTTTTGTTGATTGTTTCTTTTGCTGTGCAAAAGCTTTTTATCTTGATGAAGTTCCAACAGTCCATTTTTACTTTTGTGTCCCTTTCCTTTGGAGACATGTCTAGCAAGAGATTGTTGTGTTTGAGGTCACTGAGGTTACTGCCTGTGTTCTCCTCTAGAATTTTGATGAACTCCTATCACATATTTAGATCTTTCATCGATTTTGAATCTATTTTTGTGTATGGTATAAGGAAATGGTCCATTTTCATTCTTCTGCATGTGCTGTCCAATTTTCCCAACACCATTTGTTGAAGAGATAGATTGTTCTTTTTCCATTGGATATTCTTTCTTGCTTTGTCGAAGATTAGTTGACCATAGAGTTGAAGGTCCATTTCTGGGTTCACCATTCTCTTCCACAGAAGCATGTGTTTGTTTTTGTGTCACTATCATACTGTCTTGATAATTACAGCTTTGTAATAGAGCTTGAAGTCCAGAATTGTAATGCTACTAGTTTTAGTTTTCTTTTTCAACATTCCTTTGGCTATTCAGGGTCTTTCCTGGTTCTATACAAATTTTAAGATTAATTGTTCTAGCTCTGTGAAAGAGTTGATGCCATTTTGATAGGTATTTCACTGAAGGTATAGATTGCTCTAGGTAGCATAAACTCTTTAACAATATTTGTTCTTCCAATCCATGAGCATGGAACATTTTCCCATTTTTTTGTGTGTGTGTCTTCCTCAATTTCTTTCATGAATGTTTTATAGTTTTCTAAGTACATATCCTTTGCTTCTTTGAGTAAGATTATTCTTAGGTATTTTATGTTTTGGAGTGCTATTATAAATGGGATTAAATCTTTAATTTCTCTTTCTTATGTCTTATTGTTAATGTATAGAAATGCAACAGATTTCTGTACATTTGTTTTATATCCTGCCACTTTGTTGAATTCCTGTATGAGTTCTAGCAATTTTGGAGTGTCTTTTGGGTTTTCCACATAGAGTATCATGTTATCTGCAAAGAATGAGAGTTTGACTTCTTCTTTGCCAATTCAGATGCTTTTTATTTCTTTTGTTGTCTGATTGCTGAGACTAAGACTAAGACTTCTAGTAGTACGTTGAACAACAGTGGTGATGCTGTGTTCCTGACCTTAGGGGAAAAGTTCTCAGTTTTTTTGCATTGAGAATGATATTTACTGTGGACTTTTCATATATGGCTTTTATGATATTAAGGTATGTTCTCTCTATCCCTACAGTGTGAAGAGTTTTAGTCAAAAAAGGATGCTGTACTTTGTCAAATGTTTTTCTATGTCTATTGAAAGGATTATATATTGCTTGTCCTTTCTATTATTTATGTAGTGTATCACATTGATTTGCAGATGTTGAACCACACTTGCAGCCCAGGAATAAATCTCACTTTGTCATGGTGAATAATCCTTTTAATTTACATGCATCCTATTAGCTAGTGTTTTAGTGAAAATTTTGCATCTATGTTCATCAGGGATATTGGTCGACAATTCTCCTTTTTAGAGCTTTTGTCTGGTTTTGGCATCAAGGTAATGCTGACCTCATAGAGTTTGGAAGTTTTCCTTCCATTACTAGTTTTTTGAAACAGCTTCAGAAGAATAGGTATTAATTCTTCTTGAAATGTTTGGTAGAATTCCCCTGGGATGCCATCCAGCCCTGGACTCTTGTTTGTCAGAAGATTTTGGATTACTGCTTCAATTTCCTTGCTGGTTATGGGTCTGTTAAGGTTCCCTATTTCTTCCTTGTTCAGGAAGTTTTGGTAGTTTATATGTCCTTAGGAATGCATCCATTTCTTCCAGATTGTCTGATTTGTTTGCATATAGTTGTTAGAATATATTCTTAAAATTGTTTTATTTCTTTTATGTTGGTTGTGATGGCTCTTATTTCATTCATGATTTTAGTTATTTGGGTTCTTTTTCTTTTCTTTTTGATAAGTCTGGCCAAGGGTTTATGGATTTTATTAATTCTTTCAGAGAACAAGCTCCTAGTTTTGTTGATCTATTCTACTGTTATTTTGTTTTCAATTTCATTGATTTCTGCTTTAATCTTTATTATTTCTCTTCTCCTGTTGGGTTTAGGTTTTATTTGCTCTTCTTTCTCCAGCTCCTTTAGATGTAAAGTTAGGTTGTGTATTTGAAAACTTTCTTATTTCTTGACAAAGGCTTGTATTGCTATATACTTCTCTATTATGACCACCTTTACTCTATCCTGAAGGGTTTGAACAGTTATGTTTTCACTTTCATTTGTTTCCATGATTTAAAAAAAAAAAAATTCTTCAATTTCCTGGTTGAGGCATTCATTCTTGAGTAAGACGCTCATTAGCCTCCATGCATATGAGTTCTTTCCAAATTTCCTCTTGTGATTGAGTTCCAGTTTCAAAGCACTGTGGTCTGAAAATATACAGGAAATGATCCCAATCTTTTGGTACCAATTGAGACCTGATTTGTGACCCAGCATTTTATCTATTCTGGAGAATGTTCAATGAGCACTTGAGAAGAATGTGTATTTTGTTGCTTTGTGATGGAATGCTCTTAATATATCTGTGAAGTCTGTGTGGTCCAGTGTGCCATTCAAATCCCTTGTTTCCTTATTTATCCTTTGCTTAGATGATCTGTCCATTACAGTAATCAATGTGTTAAAGTCCCATACAACTATTATATTATTATTAATGTGTTTCTTTAATTTTGTTATTAATTGATTCATATAATTGGCTGCTCCCCTGTTAGGGGCATAAATATTTACAATTGTTAGATCTTCTTGTTGGATAGACCCTTTAATTATAAGATAGTGTCTTTTGTCATCTCTTATTACAGTCTTTGGTTTAAAATTTAATTTATCTGACATAAGGATTTCCACGCCAGCTTTCTTTTGATGTCCATTAACATGATCAATTGTTTTCTACCCCCTCATGTTCAACTTGGAAAATTTTTAGAATGAGTCTCTTGCAGATAGCATATTGATGAGTTTTGCTTTTTTATCCAATCTGCTATTCTGTGTCTTTTGATTGGGGGAATTTAGCCCATTTCATTCTGAGTAACTAATAAAATATATGAATCTAGTGCCATTGTATTACCTGTACAGTCCCTGTTTCTGTATATTGTCTCTGTTCTTTTCTGGTCTATATTACTTTTGGACTCCCTCTTCACTTAAAGGATCCTTTTAATATTTCTTGTAGGGCTGTTTTAGTGATCATGAATTCTTTTATTTTCTGTTTGTCCTGGAAACTTTTTATCTCTCCTTTTATTTTCAATGACATCCTAACTGGATAAAGTATTCTTGGCTACATATTTTTCTCATTTAGCACCCTGAATATATCATGCCAGTCTTTTCTGGCCTACTGGGTCTCTGTGGATAAGTCTGCTGCCAGTATAATGTTTCTGCCTTTGTAGGTTATGGACCTCTCATCCCACGATTTTCTCTTTGTCTCTGAGATTTGCAACTTTCACGATTACATGGTAGGGTGTTGACCTATTTGTATTGATTTTGTGGGAGTTGCCCCATGCCTCCTGGACTTGAATGTCTGTTTCTTTCCCCAGGTTAGGAAGTTCTCCACTATAATTTCCTCAAATATACCTTCTGCCTCTTTCTCTCTCTCCCTCTGTCTCATCTTTTTCTGGGATTCCAAGTTTTCTAATATGGCTTTACTTTATGGTATCACTTATCTCTTGAATTTTCCCTCGTGATCTAGTAATTGGTTATCTCCCTTTTTCTCAGCTTCTTTATTCCTCATTATTTTTCCTTCTATAGCACTAATTCTCTCTTATGCCTCATTTATCCTAGCAGTTAGAGCTTTCATTTTTTATTTAAAAGATTGTATTTATTTATTTTACAGAGATAAAGCACAAGTAGGCAGAGAGGTAGACAGAAGGAAAGGGAGAAGCAGGCCCCTGATGAGCAGAGAGCCTGATATGGGGCTTAATCCCAGGATCCTGGGAATATGACCTGAGCTGAAGGCAGACACAAACAACTGAGCCACCCAGGTGGTCCAAGAGCCTTCATTTTTTATTGCATCTCATTAATAGACTTTTGGTCTCAACATGATTAAATTTTAATTCTTTTCTTTCTCCAGAAATAAATTCTCTAGTGTCTTCTATGCTTTTTTCAAGCCCAGCTAGTATCTTTATAATCATTATTCTGAACTCTAGTTCTAACATCTTACTTATATCTATACTGATTAGATTCCTGGCAGTCAACAGTATTGCCTCTTGTTCTCTTTTTTGAGGTGATACTTTCTGTCTTGTCATTCTGTCTAGAGAAGTATAGATGAATGAGAAAACAAAAGACTAAAATGGCAAGAATGACCCCAGGGAAATATATACTAAACAAATTAGAGCAGACCCAAAACCGAAAAAAAAAAAAAAATTAAAAAGAAAGAGAGAGAGAGAGAATATAATCAGACAGGTGAACAGAAGAGCAGTACACTGGATCCTGTGTGTATTTTGGTCTGTTTGTTAGAAAATTAGATCCCCAAATTATAAAGAAAGAACTAATATATGTACAAAAATAAAATTAAATATAATGAATGGATAGAATGTAATTGTAAAAAGAAACAGTGGTTTTGAAAGCAATCATTGTTTGCTTGTCCTCAACTAAGCAATTTAACATTCAGATTATGTGTCATTTAACTTTTTAGCTTGAAATTCAATGGCTTAATTGAGTTAATTTTGAGTAGTTAATTTTTTTTCTGCTTTGCAAGTTTTATGACTCCAGATTAACTAGACACGTCACAGCTACAATTTATCCATTTTCATTCTGAAGACTGTCCAACATTAAGGAAAAAAATATCTACAGGCAAGTTGAGAATTCTCATTGAGCATAAAGCTAGAAATTCAATAAAAGGAAAATTTTGGCTTCCAAAAGACGTATTGACTAAAAAATTATACTTCTGCAGTTTAAATTTATTTTGTGCAGTAGAATAAATAGATGGCATGGATTCTAGGATTATAGATGAAATGCAATTTCTTTCAAGGTTTGAGGTGGGGAAAAGTTCAGTACCAGAGCAAGTGATGGTGATATTGTAGTGAATTCTGATCACTGAAGTAAACCAACCAGCAGGGGATTTATTTCTGCCATGTTATGAGAAGCATATCTAGGGAGAGAAGAGGAAAAATATTAGCATCTATAATTTCATTCAATATTTGTTCCACAAATATTTACAACATATTTTCTGTTTGATGGATACCATGCTAAGCACTTCAGGAGCTCAGAGTCCACTGGGACTGAAATATGTGGAAAATCAATTATTTCATCAGTAATAATCGCTATAGCTAATGCTAAGCATGTACTTACTGGGTTCAGTAGTTCACTTAGTAATTACTAATTCCTTCATATGGCATCTCTGATTTAGTCCTAACAAAAAGCATCAGAGATGAGTGTTATTATTAACTTAATTTTATAGAAAAGTAAACTAAGGCTAGAAAATTGAAATCAGTCAGTATCTCAGGTTATTCAAGTATCACAGTAATGTTATGAGAGATGTGAATGCAAGACTTTGTTTTCTGCTAATTTTTTAAATAGATATTTTATTTTTTAACATGTTTAGATATGCAAAATTAGTACAGCATGCTCCTATATCTCTCTGAGTCTCCTAATATTATTGTGTTATATTTCTGTGGCACCTTTATCTAAACTGCAAAGTGCATATTTGTATATTGCTGTTGACTAAATGGCGGACTTTATTTGAATTTTGACAGTTCTCCCTTTTTTTCTGTTTCGGGATCCAATCCAGGGTGTCATATTATGTGAAGCCTAAAGACAGAGCACAAAGAAGGTTACTAAGTATAGGAAGGATGATGTGGGGAAGAGACAGAAGAAGACTTCCAAAGAGGAGGTGATGCTTTACTTGGTCTTATAGGCTCTGGGGGAATCATTGAAGCAAAAAGCAAGGGAAGAGCATTAAAGACCAAAAAAAAAAAATGCAAAATATGGTATATTTGGGTGATTATGGATAGTTCAGAATGACTGAAGCAAATCACATATTTAGAAAAATAACAGGAGGTGAGACCAGGGAGTTAGACCATGGTCAAAGTTAAGGACTTGTTTAATTACCATGGTCAAAAATTTTCACAAGTTTTCAAAGTTATGAAAAGATTTAAGCAGAAAGAATAGTAGATTATCATGTTTGAGAGGTAAGTTTTATAGTATTATGGAAATATAAAACTGGATTGGCCAAGAGAGATTATTTAATGTTTATAGTCTAGCTGAGAAATAATAAAAATGATGAGGGACCGAACAAAGTCTACATTAGTAGATATGGAGGAGAGGAGTCATAACTGAAAGATGTGAATGAGTTTTATTTAAGATTATGATTGTGCTATCCATCAGAATGGGAAATGAATAGAGGCAAATAGGAATGAGAATAAGAATGCGAGTTCAATTTTTTACATGTTTTTGTATTTTCTTTTCCCAAAGATTGTTTGCTACTGTCTTTAGAAAAAGCCCAATTGGCAATTGAAAATAAAGTTTTGGGGAATCATGTCTGAGATGATGACACACTTGGGAATTTTGCATCATATTCATGGTGCTAAAGCCAGGCTCAGTGAGAATGTATAAGGTGACACTAGTTCTGAATCCAGGATTAGGGAGGAAAACAATGAAGAATGATAAGGAGAGGGAAGAGGAAAAAGGTGGTGAATGTAGACAGTGAAGACAGGAGTGAAGACAATCTCAAAAGGGAAATGTGGTCAACTTTGCCAAATGCTTCATAGTAGTTGAATAAAATAAGGAATGAAAGTTAGACACTCCAGCTTCAGCTCCAATGTGTTAAAATCTTGGTATTTATCACGCTTACCATTACAATAAGAAAAAACTGCACAAACTGAAAGTCAGTGGAAGAAAGACTCTCTGGACCTATTAAAGGGACAAGTTTTAGGGCAAAATTTCATCCCCAAATCTGGAGAGTTAGGGAAATCCACTAAACGAAGGCTGACTTCTGTTACCTGAAGCAGGGCCCACTGGAGCCATAAACTGGTTGGAAGACTTAAATGGTAATTTTGGCAAACTGTGGAGGTTGACTGTAAACTAGTCTGAGGGAAAAAACTTCTGAGACTCCATACTTCCATGGGTTTTACTTTCAAGAACATCACCAGGTTCTCAAGGTAAAAGAACCAAAAAGACTCCTTCATGGCTCTGACAAAGAAAAGGAAAAGTAATCTTTAATAAATAAGTCCAAAGCATCCTTTCTAACACAGGTTTACTCCAAGGGAAAATAATTAACCAGAGTCCTAGACCTCTAAAGTGTGGGGCATTTCCTGGATTCCAATCCTCCAAGTTTTTTTTGTCTCACACAAGAGTGAAAAAAAAAAAAAAGAAAGAAAGAAAAAAAAGCTTAGAAATATTGATTAAGGTAATAGGGAGGAATACAGGCTGCTATAGGAATTATTTTTTTTTTTAGGCTTAATTAATTTAAGTACTCTCTACACACAATATCAGGCTCAAACTCTTCACACTGAAATTAGGAGTCACAAGCTCCCCTGACTGAGCTAACCAGGTGCCTCTAGGAATTATATTTAATTATAAGACTATAAGAAATCTTTTTTCTCTGTGGTAGTCTTCAATAAATAAGAGTGGATTATAGATGAAGGAGCTGTAAAAATAGACCCTGCCTGAGGAGTAGTACAAAGAAAAGCTCTAATGTCAAAGGGGGAAGAGAAGTAAGGGTAGGAGAGGACCTTGAAATCTTTGACACCTATAGGTACAGCAAATATTAAATAGTACATCTCCTAGCCTTATTAACATAAAATGTTACACTAGAGTCCTACTTATCTGATTTCCTATTACTCAAAATGTCATGTCCACATCCAGATTTCCACAAAGATTACAAGGTGACCTAAAAGGGAGTAAGCAAAAACAACAACAAACAAATTACAAAACCTACAGTATGGAGGCACCTGGATGGTTCAGTGGTTAAGCCTCTGCCTTCAGCTCAGGTCATGAACCCGGAGTCCCAAGATCAAGCCCTGCATCAGGCTGCCTGCTCCTTGGGAAGCCTGCTTCTTCCTCTGTCACTCCCCCTGTTTGTGTTCCCTCTCTGGCTGTGTTTCTCTCTGTCAAATAAATAAAATCTTAAAAAAAAAAACAAAAACCCACAGCATGAAGAAATAAAGCAAGAATCAGAAACAGATTAAGGCACAGATTTTAGAATCAACAGACAGGGTTTTAGAATAATATGAATAATATGTTAAGGACTCTAATAGAAAAAGTAAACAACATGCAAGAACAGATGAGTAATATAAGTAAAGAGATAGAAACCCTAAAATAGAATTGAAAGGAGTGTTAAAAGTCAAAAACACTGTAACAAAAATGAAGAATATCTTTGCTGTCTTGTCAGAACATTGCTTGAGACCAGGTGAAAAAAAATCAGTGAGCTTGAAGATATATCCTTAAAAATTTCCCAAGATGGAAATTCAACAGAGAAAAAGAATAAAAATCAGGAAAGAATATCCAAAAACCAAGGTCATTGAAAAAGTTGTAATATACATATACTTTAAATACTGGAATGAATAGAAAGAAGAGAACAGAAGAAATATTTAATAAATAACAGTTGAGGAGTTTCCAAAATTAATGATAGATACCAAACCATAGACTCAGGAAGCTCAGAAGATACCACACAAGATAAATATCAAAAATTTACAGCCATGCAAATCACATTCAAACTGTAAAAACCAAACACAAAGAGAAAAATTTGAAAGCAATGTTCTCCTTATCAGAAATCCCGCAAACAAAATAAGAGTGAAGTGAATTTTTTAAATAGGGGAAAGGAAAAGAAATCCTACTAATCTAGAATTCTACATTTACATCAGAATGAAGGAGAACCATAGACTTTCTCAGACAAACAAAAGCTGCAAAAACTTGCATCACCTTGCAAGAAATGTTCAAAGAAATTCCCCAGGAAAAGAGAAAATAAATGATATAATGAGAAACACTTTTAACAAACAGAAAAACAGAACATTTGGGTAGGATAAAGATAAAATAAATACTTTAATTTTCTTTTTCTTAATTGATCTAGTAACTTAAAAGTAGTAATTCACCTATGTATTGAATAATTGTAGCATATGGGTAAGTAAAACAAATGACCACAATGGTATAAGAGACAGAAGTAGGTAATCTGTAACAGAGTACTTCCCATTCACACCTATTCTCTATGACAAAAGTGATTAGCTTGCTGTTAGAGGGTTCATGGATAGGATTAATGTCCTTATTAAAGAGGTCTCAGAAAATGCCCTCACCCCTTCCGCCATGTGAGATTATAGTGAGAATATGGTCATCAGTGACCTCATCAGGCATTGAGTCTGACACCACCTTGATTTTGGACTTACAGCTTCTAGAACTGTGAGAAACCAATTTCTGTTGTGTATAAACCATCCAGTCTATACCATTTTGTCATGCTGGCCCAAATAGACCAAGGCAAGTAATACCTAGCAGTCCATATTATTACCCCAACTATATAGACAAGGAATCTGCAAATCAGAGAGCCTTTGAAATTTGCCCAAAATCACACAGCCAGTTGGTGACAATGTCAATTGTTAAGCTCAGGAGTGTTTAACTTCAAGGTTTGTGCTCTTTTCTGTGTTTGGCCAGGATTCTGAAACTATTGTCTGTGGGCTGAGCTGATGGTACATTCTTAGATGGACTCAGTTTTCAACTATTGTGCTTTTTTTTTTTTTTACATATGATATGTGAGAAATATATTCATAGAATATTAGAATATTATAGATAAAAATGAACATTCCAATTGTACGTCCACTTGAAGTTTTTATTTGAATGCTTTGGTGAGAAATATGAATGTATCTTCACCTTTCCAAAACTGGAAAAACTGACTGACTCCATCAGATATTCCCAGTAAACAGAAAATGAACCACAGGAGTGAACATAATTACTCCACTGAAATGTCCTCTCTTTGAGTTACTTCCACAACCATGTATTTTGTTTATGAAAACCTCTCTTTCCTTTCAACTTTCCAGATTCCAACTCCTCCCTAGGTAGTTCATCCAGTTTAGGTTCTTCCCCAACATGCTGGCTCTTGCCATTACTTGCTCACTCTCTGACTACCCCATTGCCAGCCCCACAGAAGCTGGGGACTACGTGGCTTTCTCTAAAGCTCACATCTCCCCATGGAATGCTCTACTTGGCTCTCTGGCTCTGAGGCTGCTTTCTATCCTAACAACAAAACCTACATTCAGACACCCATCCCAAGAGTGGCCTTGGTATCTTCACACACTGCAGCGCTCGCTCCAGGACATTTAGCTGTTCTGTTATCCATTTATGTGAAGTGACCTGAAGTACCTCTGGGAATAGTAAAAGCAAGGTCAGAGCACAATGGGCGTGATCAGCTGGGATTTCCTTGAGAACATGGCTCTCTCTCTTATTGTCTTATCCTTATTCACTTCAGTGATCATTAGCAGGCACTCTAATTCCTGTTCCAAAGAGATTTGTTTTATCTCCATTCTTAATAAAATTTTAATAGCAGACAGAGCACTTCGGTGAGAGCTCATGTTAGTGAGATTTTTATTTCACCTAATATACCAGCATATTATGCACTTGAGTAAACTATGGACCGTTGTAAATAAAGCAAACAACACATATTTACAAAACTAAGCAAACTGCATTTATGATGCTGTCCTTGAAACTTTGGCACTCTACTCAGTCATTGCTCTCCCTCTCATTAGCGTGCATCAGTGAGACGCTCCTCTAATTAGCGATAAACTTACTGCTGAATAGCAGTCATTTCAAGTACTGTTTGTTATTAAAACAAATACCTGGAAACTACACTATTAGTACAAAAATCAATTCAATTTTAAGCCTAACATTTAAAGCACATTTAACACCCTTGCGTCTGTGTGCAACATGCTATCAGCAGGTTTCCTTTGTATTTGAGGACTTCCCAAAAGCCAGGAACATACATGGAGTCTAGAACTAGATAAAGGCATTTGCCCGAGTTTTATAATTACTTTGAGAGGCAGATTAACATTTTGGGGGGAGGTGGAAATGCTAGTCTCTGTATCCTTGCTTGGATTTAGTTTTATCAAATCAGTGAATATTTTGAGACATCCTGTTTCAGGCATTGAAATCAGAGAGATGGGTGCCTGGGTGGCTCAGTAGGTTAAGCCTCTACCTTCGGTCCAGGTCATGATCTCAGGGTCTTGGGATGAAGGCCCGAGTCAGCCTCTCTGCTCAGCAGGGAGCTTGCTTTCTCCTCTCTCTCTGCCTGCCTCTCTGCCTATCTGTGACCTCTCTCTCTGTCAAATAAATAAATAAAATCTTAAAAAAAAAAAAAGAAATCAGAGAGATGATGAAGATGCTTTTTTGACTCAAGAAACAACATATTGTAGGGGTGTGTTGAGGAAAGTAGGTAGACCTATGTATACATAAATGCACCACATAATAGTTGAGACAACTGAATAGGTAACCAGACTACTCTGAGAACATTGATGTATTTAGCTTAAAATAATAGGTTTAAGAAAGAGAATTAAAAAAAAAATTTTTTTAAAGATTTTATTTATTTATTTGACAGAGAGAGAGAAATCACAAGTAAGCGGAGAGGCAGGCAGAGAGAGAGAGAGGAGGAAGCAGGCTCCCTGCTGAGCAGAGAGCCTGACTCGGGCCTCAATCCCAGGACCCTGAGATCGTGACCTGAGCTGAAGGCAGAGGCTTAACCCACTGAGCCACCCAGGCAGCCAAGAGAATTTTTAATTTTATTTGGATTAAATGTAAGTAATAAACTATATGGCATTTGGAAGATGGCATCACATAGTTTAAAGAAACTGGAGTAAATCCTTCATTTTCTTACTGCCTCTGCCATTTGTTAGCTGTGTAACCACTTTTGCCACTTAATAGCTGGGTAACCATGTGCCTTGGTGTTCTCATTTGAGACATCTGATGTGACTCATTAAACGGTGCCAGTAAAACTTAAACCATGGTGCCTGACAAGAGCAGGCTGTTGTTAATGTCTGCTCCTTTCAATCCCTTTTCTCTTTCTCCATCTGCTTTCTACTTTTCCTTCTTCATCTCAGGTACCTTCATCTAGAATTCTAGGCCTCTTCTCTGCGCTCCAGCCTTACCACTCTTCCATGTTCAAGGTGTTCTTTCTGTCAGCAATGACTGTCCTTTCCTTACCTCATGTGGTATATCAGAGTTCCATTATTTCTTCAAGGTGTCCCATGAATGCTGGTTCCTCATCCAGACCTATCATGATCTCTTTTTTTGGTTCTTGTTAATATCACATCATGTAGTGTGGTTATGCATATCTTATTCCTTGAAAACACCTTAAAGCTGGGGTTAAATTGTTTCAAAGATCTGTAAATTCGGTCCTTAGCACAGGGTCACAAATATATAAAAGCTATGCCATGATTATTTTTAAGCTAGTACAGGTTCTTCCACCAGTTAAATAAAACTTCAGTTGTTCTTGGATTCAAAACATTTTTAAATGAAATATGCCTAACTATATAGTACAAAAATCAAAAGTTGAAAGACCAAGTATTTCATTAAATCACTATAGGACCAATTTGTTGACTAACTATATTCTTTACTAAACAGAATGATGAAAAGGCCTTTGTTTAGAATAATTTTCTTATTAGACAAAGAGCTCATTATACCATTCACTAAAGTTTGACTTGGACTCAGTAAAGTTCTAAATTGAAAAAGAGAAAAAAAAACATATCATGAAATTGGACCTTGTATAGTCTATCAAAATCATTTTAAAACAATATTTAATAGCTTGAGGGAATGCTCATATGGAACATTGAATAAAATTACTGGATGCCAAATGATATATGATTTAAATTTAATATTCAATAATATAAAAATATGTTAGAATGTAATAAGATCTATTAAGTGACTTATGTCTAAGTTAAATAAATGCTCATAATTTTTACTTTCTCCATTTTATTTTTCTGTATTTTTAATTTTCTAAATAAATGCTTACTACTTTTTAAATCAGGAAAACAATGAAAATGTATTTTAAGTAAAAGAGTGGTTTTCAATCCGGAGTGATATTGTCTCCCAGAAGGCATTTGGCAATTTCTGGAGACATTTTTGTCACAACTGTGGGTAGAAGCTGTGCTATTGATACCCAGTGAGTAGAGGCCAGCCGTGCTGCTAAACCTCTTGCAATGCACAGGGCAGCTCCCATGAGAAAGATTTATTTGGTGCAAAATGTCAATAGTACTGAAGTTGAGAAACACTGTAATAGATAATAGAAATAAAGAACCAGTAGAGGAATTGACTTACCAAACCATGGTGTATCTATCAGTATAACGGATTATTGTGCAGGTCTTGAAACTTGCACTGCCTAAATATTTATTGAGGTGACAATTTAATCATTAATGCTTTTTTCTCATGTTGAACATCTCTATTTCCTCATACAAAGGCTCTTTAATATGTTCTAAATTATATTATCCTTTGTTATGTACATGATCATCTTATGTTCATAACAAGGAGAATTCTTTGGGGATCTCATCACACTTATTTACCATTTCCCTCAACATACTTTACACAGAACTAATAAAAGGAATAAATTCTGCGATTTTTATGGTAAATTTTTCATATCACCTTAATCTAAGTACTCTTTCCCCTGTACATGACTGAACTCCAACTCAAACAATGTTCCTAATAACTGGTCAAATCAGCATATATGCTACAACTATGTATGTTTATATCTATCTATCTATCTATCTATCATCTATCTATCATCTAAAAATATGGTAGTTGAAATGTGAAGAAAAGTTACAAAGTTGAGTTAGCTCCAGGAATCTTAGAAACTCAGAGTATAACAGAAGAAATCTTTAATCCCTCACCTTCTTTCCCCCTGTATGTCTATCTAATTCTTACAGGCATACCTACATAATGTAGATGACTTTTGACAGCTCTGGGGTCTCATTTTATGTACTTATGATGATAGAGAAAGGAAAGGCTTTTTTATGATGACTTAACATTCCAGCAGAAAAGATCATGCAGAAACTCATTTTCTCACCAGTTTTATGTACCTATCTTTGGACCAAACTATGGACAGGGTAAAAGTAATTATAAATGGTATAACAATACCAAAGTTTGTGATAAGGTAAATTCTGTCATGAGAGATAGAAGAACATGGTACTATGTGATCAAAGACAATAATCACCATGGAATTTTATTGGAGGTATTTTATTAGCATATTATTGGCTCTATGCACTCCAGGGTTTGATGCTCATACAATATGCACTCTCTCATACCTTGAAGATGATATTTGATTTCTTAAATAACCCTTTTTGTTTTCATATTATCTATTAGTGTTTTGGGGAAAAGTTAAACTTTAACGTTCTTTTTGTTTTAATTCTCTATAGATGGAACATAATGTCACACTTAGTGTTTCATGATTTTTTTGTTCATTAAATATTATGTAGGATTATCAGTATAAAACAAATGTAAGTAGGACCACTCAGTTATACTGCCCAGTTAGACACAGAAGTATTATATAAGCAATCCCAGAAAGTTGGTTTGATCCTCAGAATTTCAGGATATTATGTGATTGTGCTATAACAGTTTCAAACCAATTCAAAGATTTAACTTGAAGGCTATATTTAACTTTAGCAAACCCAGACCATACCATGATTGACAAATATTTAATTTCCTGAGATATTTCAGTGACATCATTACAATTTCTGCTTAGGGGAGGATGGCAACCAGGATAATCAACAAAGATTCTTTCAAGATATGTAAAATGAATTCTATAATTTTATGATTGTATCTTATTCTTTTAGTGGTCTTATGGGCCTGGTCTATAACTTAGATAAGTGTTTTTTAGTTCTTCCGGAGGAACTTCCCTTTAGATAAGACAAGAAGGTTGTAAGGTGCTAAAGTCAGGAGAGTGCCCACCGTTGGGCAGGAGGTTTCTGGTAAAGTCTATACTTAGTCTTACTCTGGACAGTATGCTTATATGTTATGTAGAGTACTTTGAGTCTATTTCAGAATGGTTGCTTTTCTCTCCTCTCATTAGAAAAACAAGGCATTATTCTTTATTATTCATCATGAGAACTTGTTGAGATTCCTGGACTTTGAATTTATGAATGCATTGGTGATCCTCTAAGTCTACAGCCCCAAGGAGTTTCTCATCCTCTTACTAGTTCATCAGACTTTAGTGATTTGTCAAAACTACCAAGTAATCTTTTTATGGCTCCATGGACCTTTGTTTCAGGTAGGCTGATCTCTATTCACTTGACTCTTCAGACTTAGGGGAGTCAGTTTGCCCTGTCATGCTACTTTTCTGATCGGCTCAAATAAAAGAATTGATTTCACTTTGTTCAGCTTGATTCTTTTAATAACAGGAGTGGCAACTTACAAGCTTACATGTCAGAATTGAAAGCAAAATTCCTAAATAATCTTTAGAGACACTGTAATGATTATTAGGTTCTATTTTAAAATCTTTAGTGACATACATATCAAATATTGTACTCCTGATAATTTGAATTCTCCTCAAAAATCCTTAAACATTCAAGAAAATATTACTTAATAAAAATGTTTATTTCCCTGTATGCAATCTCCAGAGACCTATCAAATTCTTTATGAATATTGTGCCCAGGGAAACTTTTATTTTAGTCTCAAAAATATTTAAATGTTCAAAAAATGTTACTTAATGGTAGCAACTTTTATTCCCTGATATGCAATCACCAGGGACCTATCAGCCTCCTTTTTGAATAAGATTTTGATCAGTGTTTATAGCAAGAAGAAATTAATAAACAAAAATCCCCTCATTAGTTGAGACTTTGAGATTTGAATCTTTCCATAGCTAGAAATTATTTCAAATTATAAAGGCTCTTAAAATAGCAGCACTCTATTTTATTTTGCAAATTATTATTATATTATTATTTTTATTATTATGAGTTTCCCTTTCATTAAAGAGGCGCCATTTAAAGAAGTCAAATGTAACTAAAACAAAAGAGAGGTAGGAATTAAAAATAATTCCTTAGATAATTAGTTCAGATTTATTATTACTGCACAAGCTTTTCTTTTAGCAGTTTACCCTACCAAATGTAGTATTATCTGTATTTTATAATAAATATAAACATACAATGTTCCTTCTATAATTGTATCTGATAACAATTTTCTGAAAATAGACTTCATTTTACAAAATATTATGTAATGTATCATTTTCTATAATTAATTCACCAAAAAACCATGTTAGGTCACTGAGTAATTGGAATTATATATGCTTATTCACACATCCTTAACATACAGTTCAATGGAAATACAATTATTAGAATTTTATAGTATTTGTGCTACCAGATTATATTGACTACATTCTTTTCTTTTTTTTTTAAGATTTTACTTATTTGACAGTGAGAAATACAGCCAGAGAGGGAACACAAGCAGGGGAGTGAGAGAGGGAGAAGCAGGCTTCCTGCCAAGCAGAGAGCCCGATATGGGGCTTGATCCCGGGTCTCCAGGATCATGACCTGAGCCAAAGGCAGTCGCTTAACCAACTGAGCTACCCAGGTGCCCTGACTACATTCTTTTCTTAAACAAATATGGTAAAATGTTAATTATTTCTGTAGATTATTTTACTTAATCTTATTAATTATGCCAAAACTGATATCTTGTGCAAAAAAGTCATATTTAGATTATATACATAAAATAATAACTATATATATAAAATAATTTGTAAGCAACTCTGTGTACACTTTTAACTAATTAGATTCTTTCTCATTGTTTTATTTTATGTCTATTAGTTCTGTACTTATCCTTTCAGATTTACTTTGAGATTTACTTTGAGAGTTTGAGAATCAAACATGTGGTGTTATTATTTTGTGTATGATTTTATCTATGGAAAATTATACATTATCTTCCAATCAATACAGAATATTTATTAAGATAAATATATTCTGGGTCATTAAATGAATGTTAATAAATTTAGAAGGATTTCAATCACTCAAAGTATGTTTTTTAGCCATAAGAGTATGGAATGATAAATAATGAAAAATATCTGGGAAATCTAGAAATTTTCAGAAACTAAATAATAAACTTAAACATAAGTGGTTCAAAGATGAAATGTAAAATGTTTTTAATTATTTGAAAATCCAAATAGACACACCAAAATTTGTCAGGTGACACTAACATAGTAGCTAGGGAGGTATTATAAGCACTAACAGCCATACTACAAATGAGAAAAAAGTCTCAAGGCAGTGTACACAGCTTTTTACTTAAGAAACTAAAGGACAAAACTGAAGTCAAATTAATGAAGGAAAATAATATGGACAGAAATCAATGAAATAGAAAACAACAACAATAATAGATAAAGTCAATGTAACCAAAAACAACTTTATGAAATAATCAATAAAATTGATAAGCACCTAGCCACCCAAAATAGGGTGAAAAATACACAAGTTGCCAATATGAAGAATGAAAGAAGTGGCTTCAGCACTAATTCTGTAAGTTATGGCAAGAATCATAAGGAATATTCTGAACAACATAAGTGAAATGGATAAGTTCCTTGAAAAACACAAGCTTTCAAAACTCACTCAATAGATTAAGTTTCCGTTAAGCAAATAGGTAATTTGAATGGTGTTATTTATTTATTTTTTTAAATTTAACTTGTAGTTATAAATTCTCCCACAAAAGAGGCTCCAAGTCCAGATCACCTACTTGGTGAATTCTTCTAAGTTTTTTTTTCTTTTTTTTTTAATTTAAATTTATTTTATTTTTTCAGTGTTCCAAGATTCATTGCCCATGCCCCACAGCCAGTGCTCCATGCAATAGGTGCCCTCATTAACCACCACCAGGCTCTCCCGTCCCCCACCCTCTCCCTCCAAGTCCCTCAGTTTGTTTCTGTGTTCAAAGTTTCTCATGTTTCGTTTCTCTCCCTGAATTACCCTACTTTCCATTTACTTTCCTTCTCCTACTGTCTTCTATATTATCCCTTAAACACCACAAGTAAGTGAAACCATGTGATACTTGACTTTTTCTATTTGGCTTATTTCACTCACCGTAATCTCTTTCAATCCAGCCCATGTTGCTACAAAAGTTGAATATTCATCCTTTCTGATGGAGGTGTAATATTCCATTGTATATATGTGCCACATCTTCTTTATCCATTCATCTGTTGAAGGGCACCTTGGCTCTTCAGAAGAAAATAATACCACATCTAAACAAATGATTCTAGAAAAATGAAAGAGAATGAATGCTTAGCAGCACATTCTATTAATCATCATTATCCTAATTCTAAAACTAGAAACATAGACATCAAGAGAAAAAGAAGCTTCAGACTAATATCCTCCATGAACACAGATGGAAGAATTCTTAACAAAAAATTAGCTATTAAATCCAGTAGGATGTAAAAATATAAATAGCATAATTACATAGAGTTGTTTTTTCCCAGGAATTCAAGGGTAGTTTTACATTAAGTGTCAACCAATATAATCAACCATATCAAAAACTAGAAAAGGAAAATATGAGGATCACTACAATAGACATAGGACTGGTATTTGATTTAGTCCAAGATCCACAGCTGATAAAAACTTTTGATAAACTAGGAACAGAATAGAATTTCCTAAACTTGATAAAGGACATCTGTGAAAAACCTACAGCTAACATCATAATGACAAAGGATACAAGTCAGAACTTGTTGCTATTAAGATTTTACTTTTCTTGAAATTGATAAGGTTTCATGCAATCCCAATCAAAGTTACAGTGGACTATTTTTCAAAAAGTGACAAATAAATTCTAAATCATATGAACATGCAAGAGACATAGACTAAATAGAATAATTTTTAAAAAGAAGAATAAGTCGAATGGTTAATACCTCTTGATTTCATTTGTATCAAACTCTATAAAATACAAATTGATATTTAGTGACTGAAAGCATATTAGTTATTATCTAGGGAAAACTTAAATTTTTAATTTTGGAGTACTAAGCCTAACTGAATAAAATGTATAATTTGTTACTGCTGGGGTTCGTGTTCTCATTAGGGAGACACTGGCAGAGTGGCACAGTTAATAAGTAATGAAGGTGGTAAGAAGAAGTGGTGTCCAAAGATCAAAAAGCTCTGAACAATATAACTCATGCAAATTTCTTCATCTGATAAATCCAATATAAAACCACACTCTTTCTATATTTTGAAATGAGATAGTCAAAAGAGTGCCTCTCAAACATTAAGGGTTTTGTGTTGAACAAGCAATCTCGTTCCTTTCCCGAGATTGTTTAATTTCAGTACTATCTTGCCCTTTATTATCATTGAGCCTTTATTGAGCTAACATCATTGATATCAATATATTAAATACATAGTGACTATAGGATGTTGGTCTCTTCTTACTCAGAAGACCTAAAACAGCTGTTCACCTACTCACTAGGCATATTAAATATACCTATAAAGGGGAGAGGCATCTTTTCCTAAAGTGCTAGAAAAAACAGTAGTATTTTCTCCTAGAATAAAGGACTTCTTATAATTTGAGAAAGGAATTTCATAGGAGGGCAATTCTAATTTGGTCTGTGTCCTTTATCTTTAGATATCAGATAGCATAATTTCTAAGGACTCCTTTCAAAGGAAATGCTCAATCTCGTTGATTCTCTGCTTTATTAGACACCCTATTACACAAGTAAGTAACACAAATACATACTTCCAAAGTTGGCAATAGGATATTCTGTTAGTTTGCTAGGGCTTCCATAATAAAATATCACAGCCTGGCTGGCTGGAACAACAGAAATTTATTTTCTCACCATTCTGGAAGCTAAAAGTCTGAGATCAAAGTATCAGCACATTTTATTACTTCCTAGGCCTTTCTGCTGGACTTGTAGGTGACTGCTTTCTTGCTCTCTGTTCACATGCTTTTCTCTATGTGCTTACAAGTGTCTGGTGTCTCTATCTCTGCATCTTAATCTCCTCTTCTTACAGAGACACCAATCAAATGGAATTAAAGCCTACCATAAAGACCTCATTCTTAATAATCTCTTTAAAGACCTTATCATCAATTAGCACCTGAATTTTGGGGGAGAAGACAGAATTCAGCACATACGAGAGATAAGAGAAAGTCTGACCCTGAAAGGAAGAATGTAAGCTGATGTCCCAAAGTTCTGATTGTTACAAGGAGAATTCTTAGAGGTGACATGTGGAAAACCATTTCATGAGTCAAGATGATGAAACAATGAATATACTTCCTGACAGATTTCATTACTAGATACTGACTCCTGGAATTATCTTGATTATATTATCTCATCGTGGCTTTATGAGATGATTTTTTGAGGGCTCTTCTTCGTTCATGAATATAAATGAAAGAAAAAGAGTGAAGAGACAAAGGGAAGAATTGAGTGACTTCAATTTGTACTCAGCTGGATCCACTTGCTGAGCTGATTATTATTTTCTATCACTAATACCTTATTTGCCCTTCTTCATTTCCTCTTAAGAGTTTATTCACATGTACACACCAGATGATTGCATGAAATACCCAAGACTTTTCAACAATGAAATCAATTTGCCCTTTTCATAACTGTTAATGATAGACATAGGTGGGTGTGAATTATGGTATACTACTATTTTAGTTATTTTATAATGTAATACCTGCCTTGAACTTTCTAATGTTGATTCTTACCTGTGCTTATGCAGGATTTTATAATATGCTATGTTGATTATTATTGTGATAAAGCTCTCCGAAAAGAAAATAAAGCAAAAATCAAGGTCATTTACTCCAAAAATATAATAAGCTTACAAGACCAGTTGCAACTACTTATGATCTGTCTTGGTGGTGGGCTGATGTCAGGTGTTTGGCATGAAGGGAGCTTCATAGACAACACATTCCAAAGTCTGAACACAGCAACCTTCTTATGTACACAGGTTATTTGTCTGAATAAATTAGGCTTTCAGGTTTTTGTTTAATTTTGCAGTAAAAACACTATC
>PITA01023851.1:0-27318 GCA_004023965.1 Spilogale gracilis
AGCAACATGGACTGGATTGGAAGAGATTATGCTGAGTGAAAGGAGCCAAGCTGAGAAAGTTAAGTATCATATGGTTTCACTTACTTGTGGGGCATATGGAGTAACATGGAGGAGCAGGAGAAGGAAAGGAAATGGGAAGTGGGGTAAATCGGAGAGGGAGACGATACATGAGAGACTCTGGACACAGAAACAATCTGAGGGTCTTGGAAGGGAGGGGGTGAGGGGTGGGTAAGTCTGGTGGTGGGTATCGAGGGCACGTATTGCATGGAGCACTGGGTGTGGGGAATAAACAATGACTCTTGGAACACTGAAAAAATAAAATAAAATATTAAAAACAAAACTGTGGCAGGGGTGCCTGGGTGTTTCAGTGGTTAAGCGTCTGCCTTCAGCTCAGGTCATGATCAGAGTCCCAGATCAAGCCTCCGCATTGGGCTCCCTGCTAGGTGGGAGTCTGCTTCTCCTGACCACTTCCCTCTCATGCTCTCTCTCACTCTCTCTCAGATAAATATATTAAAAAAGGAAACGTAAAAAAAAAAATAAATAAAAAAATAAAAAAAAACTGTGGCAAGGAAATAAATATAAACTTCACTGCAGATATTCAGAAGTGAAAAGAAGTTTTATGGCTAACTCAGAAAATAAAACTTCCATTAGTTATATGCTTGTAAGTTTCTATTTACTCTAATCATAACAAGAAAACTCCCATGTATTCAACTATGATAAATAAGTATCAGTAGAATTTTCTTTATAAATCCCAATTTTTAAACTAATATTATTATTTTCAGAATGTAGAGCAAAACCATTTACGAATATGGAACATATCCTGATATAAATTGCAAAGAAGTCAAGATAAATGAGACTGATCACAGAGTTAAGAATACAGTAACTTATTTCCAAATTAAAGTAAATCAGCATAATACTTATCATTACCATAGGGGTCAGGCCTCCAATATCTGTTTAGCTAATTTCCTAAGTTAATTTTTCTCTGAAAAAAAATCTAGTATTATCTCTATTTCTGATACTTGATGAGATTTAAAATAATAATAATAAATAATATTCACAGCTACCACGTAATGAACATTTAGTAAATGCTATTTATCATTTCACATATAGATAGATCATCTAAAGCTTATATTATTCTATTATTTTTACATTCATAGCCCTGTGAGACAGTCCAACAAGAAAACAGCCTCTGGAAATTCAATTATCTAAAGTTTTACTACCAATAAAAGGACAAAGAAGGAATGTCTGATTTCAAAGTCTTTACCCACTCTGCAACAGTATATCACTTCTCTTAATCCTTCATTAAATACATTACTCATCTAATTCATCCAGTGTTAATATTGGGTTGACATTATATTAAATTTATAACAGGAAGTAAAGAGCAAAACAACACTTTAAGATAAACTTTTATGTAACTGTAACAGTAATTCATCATTCTGAATAACCACTAAATCGTGACATAGAAAGAAATTAAAACTATGTTTTTCTTTATGTGATATAAAAAACTTATAAAGACAGTTTTTTACTAAGTAATATGAATTAATCCAGTTATTCCTAGATAGTCTGTTTTTCAAAGTTCATTCTTTCAAACATAGAAACTAGTCAAAAATATTTTCTAAATCAGTAAGTCACTCAATATATAGATAAAATTTCTAATATTTTGAAATTTATTGTATTTTCATCAGTAACTCTTAGAAATATAAAACACTAGAGCAGTAATCATATGATTCATCATTAAAACCTATACATATCTTGAGGAGAGGACCCTACTGATTACTATAATGTAACAACAGATTTAACTAGGACTGTCCCAATAACCAGAACATGTGGATGCTTTAACTGTTGCCCTCTAGGCCTTCTGTTATTCATTATGCTCACAGTTCTCCTACAACTTAACTACTTAGTGAAAAAATATTCGTGCATACTATATAAATCATTTGGCTACCTTTTTACAACAGCACAATATTAAATTATCATTGCTAACTATCCATGTTTAAAAAGGCTATAAGATAAAAATCTTCAATAATTTCCACTGTACCTCATTCTGAAGTTCATCACCACTTTTAACGGAAGCAAGCATATCATATAAAGTACAGCAAAGATCTTCTATTCTTGTTGCTTCAGCCATTTCATTTAAAGTTGCATTTAAGTACTTCTCAACTTCACACCACAAAAAGGAGTCATTTGTTTTTTCCACAGGCTTGAGCTCTGGGGTGGAATGCTCCTGAAAATGTTCATTCAGAAACTTCTTATAATCAAGGCTTATAGTTTTCTGGGGGTCACCATTTACTGGCAGTTCATCCAAGTGATCCAAATCATGCATGTCAAATGAAAATGCTAAATTTTTACCAAATAAAACTCTATCACCATATTCTTCTGTCATCTGGATAAGAGCAGTGAGATTGTCTTGATGAAAACGAGAAGTAATTCGATTAGTAGCATTACAAGCTGCAGTAGCAGACGATGATGGAAAGGGACCAAACATCTGTTTGATAGCCTTTGTCTCCTTGTGACCAACAGAGTCCTTCAAGTGAAATGTCTTGAAGAGAAATGCAGCTGCACTTTCAATTGCTTCTTTCCCATTATCTATTCCAACTATTTGAAGATGAAAGAAACAGAATTAGCTCAAGTAAATCACTGTTCAAGTTACCCTATTCAAAAAACTACTACAAATATTCCTCTGGGTAATTCGAGCAGTGAAAATATACTGATAAAGATAACCAATTTAGGAACAGAAAAATCCCTTTAAGTCCGTTTGCAAATTCCAAAGAACCATATTGGGTCAATAAATTGTTATCAGTAATCATTCTCCATCTAAAAAGGAGAAACTACCTAGTAACAACTCTTTACCTCTTTCTAAAAAGTTTGAGGCCTTAGCTAAAACTTTCTTAAAAGTAATTTTTACAAAATGATTTGATGGGCTAATTAAATAAACCAAAATAAGGTCTAAAAATATATCTGAATTACAGACTTTTGGAGCTAGAAGACCTCAGGAGATCTTTAACTTCCTTTCTAATTTGTATTGTGAATCTGGGATGGCAAGAAATAGATTTAAATAGTTTTTACTCAAAACATTTAATACCATCAAAGATGGACATAAATAGAATCGTGTCAAATAAACCTAGCTATATTATAAAACATTTAAAAGAATCTGTTTAAAAGAAGTAAATTTCTTACCAAAGTAAGAGGAAATAAAGGAGTAGCCACTAATTTCTTTAAAGCATCAATTTCTCATTATTGATTTTCTCAAATAAAAGAACCTGCATTTGTGTTGTAGAATTCAAAGAATAGTCTTAGAGCAGAAAAAAAGAATTTTAATCTTCAGAAGACCCCAAAGGCAATGTGACTGACCTTAAGGAATAAAGTTAGTAATATAACTAATAATAGTATCTTCCTGAAACAATGGCTGCAATCGTATCATTGATCATAAACCTTGCACAGCTTAGTACAGCCTGATAATCAATCCAAACTTCTATATATTGTTTTCAAGCCACCCTAGGAGCTACTCCATCTTTTTATTCCTGCATTATTGATCATTATCCATTTCTAACTCTAGCCAACAAGGATTTCTTCTAAAAACTAGGTCCTGTCGTATGGTATGCCTATTTCTATACCTTTATACAACCTTCCCCAGAGTCTGATTGTCCAAATTTTACCCATGTTTCAGAATCTAGCTTAATTGACTCTTTCAGGGTAAGTATGATACTGTATACAATGTTGTACTCCCTCACTCTTCCTAGCCCAAAATAGGTGCCTCAATAGAAACATGGTGAATTAACCTAAACCCAGACCTCAAATGACACCAGACTAGTGGTTTTACACTATACAACACTGCCTCAGTAATTTTTTATCTGATGTTTACACATGTGTCTAGAAGACTAACAATTTATATGAGTAAAGATAATTTTACAATGGCTATTATTTCTAATTTTCTCAAATATAAAGTTTACTTAAATGATTATAAAGAATTTATAAAACAGTATGGGACATATATTCTTTTATTATTTAGGAAAATACATGATAAAAAACTTCTATAAATTAAGTAATCTTTTAATTGAATAAAATTTATGTACACGGTACTTAGTCTTTACTTAGATATTTAGAGACTCTGGGTTTTGAATAATTAGGAACTGTGATATTCTACATTAAATAGGGTTGGGACTACTGAGGTCTGAAAAAAAATGAAACTTCCATTTTCAAACTCACTTTATATCTAACACTGTAAACATACATTCTTTTGTAAAGTTATTTTACAACTTGGGATTTTTCTTAAACAACTTACTAAGAACTTTTACATCAAATTATCTCAATTTCTCCTAACAAAACTATCTTCATCTTAGAGATGCTAAAATGGAGACTTAGAGATAAATAACTTGAAGAAATCAAACAGCTAGTTATCAAATGAGATTCAAAGCAGATTTCTAACTCCTAAATGAAGAGCTTCTACTAAACCACAGATTCTCTATAAATTCCCAGAAGTAGATTTGTCTCTAAGTCTCATGTACTAAATAAATAAATCACTTTAGGAAATAAAGTACTAATTGTGAGAACAGTTCTTAATTTCTTACAAAAGTGGAATTAACTTAGTACCATTATTACAACAGTAGTTAAAGCATGTAACAGCCATATTTTCATTCATTAAATATAATGCAATGGAACTATACATCTTGCCAGAAAATAAACTCCATAGTACAGTAAGTGGAAAAAAGTTACAAGTGTACGTTTGAAGAAAAATAACTACAGACTCTTGGAAACATATACAAAGATCAAAAACATTTTTTTCAGTGTTTCAAATTTTTAAATGAATACTGACGTATCTATTTGCCAAAAAACAAAACAAACCACGAAGTTTTTAAAATTTTTACGCTAAGTTAGATAATGGTGCTTCGTAAATGTTAATACCCTTTCCTAATTATTAACCCTACTACCCTCACTTAATTATGAACTCTCCTTCTGTACAACCTATTCCATGGATCTTTGAGTAGGACACGTGTTCACATCACAAAGTGAATTACATGCTACTCAGGAGTTTGGAAGTTCGTTTTCGAAAAAAATTAGCAAACATCTATGGCCACTGACTTTCCGACAGAGACTACAGCATTCCAGTTAAGTTCTCTGCGGCGCTAAAATATACTGGCTTTTGCCACACTGCCTTCCGGCAACCGCACACGCGTGTCTTCCCCGCGCAGAGTGGAGACACATGTTCGAGCGAGCGCGGTGCGCGCGTGATGACGCAGTCAGCACAGGACACTGGCTGTTTGCCGACCACCCGGATGAGAAGGCACCTCAGGATTGGAGCAGAGAACCCTGGCCTCACGCAGGGCGGCAACAAAGGAGCCACCCCGTTTACTAACACTTGCCTACCCATGAAGTCAGCACACAGATCTTTTGGTGACTGAACTATATGAAAGGTATTTTTAAAACACAGAGATAGCATCTGGAGAGTGGATGTAATTGATGTCTGACCTGTCAAAGCTCTGGCAGGCCCTGCCGACCCGCAATAGAAATGGGAGGAGAAAGGAAACCTCCAGGAAATCTAGGCGCTGGTCCATAGATCAGCTGAACCTGAGCATAAATAATGCGCCGCAGGGAGAGGGGAGAGACCTCAGAAAACGCGCGTGGTGCGCTTCTAGCGCGGAAACTTGTAATAAGTAGTCCTTTACTTACACTGTACCCAAAGTTAAATTTGTGAGATTAACTGTGAGGACATTATTCACAAATAACCATATTTTTATATACAATGTAATGCTGGTTTACATTTTGTGTACAATGTAAAACTGATGAACTTTCAAGTGATTATTTAGTAGGGTAAAGCTCTTCAGCCACTTAACATTTGCTCCTAATTTTCAAGCCTTTACTATTTTCAAGCGCCTGTGCTAATCTTTCTGGACAGATTTTAAGAAGCTTAGTTTTATCCTCAAGATAAAAAATCAGTAAAGAATAAGATATACACTAAGTAATTGTCAAAGCTTGAATGAAACTTAAGATCTCCAAACCTTAAAGAAAACTAGATACCTAACCATTTGGATATCCTATTTTTCTATCCATAAAACACTAAACAAGTTGGACTATAAACCAGAAAACAGGCTCTTATCACCTGGTACTTCAAGTGCAATATATTTAAATAAAGAGATATGCTTAAAGGTCACTACTCTATATAATAAATACTTGCTCGCTCTGCCTACTTCCGAGTTACATTGAGAGAAAATGAGATGTGAAATGTACAGTAAACCATATAATTAGTAACTCATTACTGTAACATAAAACACATTTTTAAGATCAGATTTCAGCGATGATTATAATCTTAAATCATTCTTGACACAAAAATTTACTTCCATATTTCCTTTGATAGCAAAATGCTAAGGATTAAAAAGATTTTAAACTATGGCTTTTAACAAATGACCTATATATTAATAGTTGGGGGATTCTTAAAAATGACTAAAAAACTTTAATTAAAAATTGAATAAAAACATTCATCAGCTGTTTGCATCCTTAACTCTAATAGTCAGCTTACAGGTTGCCAACAAATGAGTTCCCTGACCAGTTGTCTTTAATGTTCAGTAGAAAATATTCTATTAAATCTTTTATATTTATATTTTAATATTGAAATGTTCAAAGCAGTCAAATTTCCTTTTTCATGTTAAGCAAAACTTTGTGTTCACTTTATCAAACATTTGATCTGCAATTGCAAATACCATATTATAACACTGCATCAGTGTCAAGTGAAGTTCATTCCACTGGTTGAAAGTATCAGCAACACAGTCAAGCTGTTAGAAACATGCTATATTTGCAGATTAGCTAATAATTTTTAACTGATATCGATGATAAATTTTTTACAAATATATATTTATGCCATAAGCTTTCCAAGGATAGCATTACATATTTTAAAAAGTAGCAAAATAAGGATTCAGCTTAAAAACACACTATTCCGTTCCCCAATCATTTCTGTCCCTTTACATATTCCCCTCCAGTGCCATTGATGTGCTTTTTAACAAAAATAGTATTTAAAATTGTCTAAAATGAATTATACAAGTATCTTCCTCATGTTATAGAGAAACTCAGATACAGAGATTAAATACCATACTAAAACTACATGAATCAGGATTATGTGTTTTCTTTTTACATTATACATTTTTCAAATAATCATCAAAATGTCAAAATTATGATGTAATACAGATAAGCCTCTACCATATGACTTTTTGGGGAATGAACTGAACAATTTATGTTATCTATATTTAAAATTGCCTAGTTTTGCATTTAATATAATGACCTTCATTTATTTCAGAGTGTAATTCTGGATCAAAACACCTGCAGCAAAACCTCACATTCAAGAAATGTTCAATACAGTAACTTAAAGGAGTTGCTTAAATGTTTATATTACTGTACTTACATAGAAATTATTGCCTTCAGGGTAAGCAAATAAGTAAGGCAAGCAAAGAGAGAGAAACATACTTGGTAGATAAAAAGAGAAGTACTCAAGATATAAAATAGTCCAAAGTACTTCCCCATGTTTTAAAGTTAGGTGTTCAATTTTATGTCTATCCACTACAAAATGTGAATACTCATCTTAAAGTGTAGACTTCAAGTCAGCATCCAGCCACTATATTGTGATTTCTGGTACTATAAAATCCTGCATCAAATTATAACTTGACTTCCCAAGCAACCAAACAGCTAACATAAAAATATCAATTTTATTTAAGAGCTTCCTACAGTAAAACTATTATTTCGAGCATCACTAAGGAAAATGTACCTCTGAACAAATCACACAACTTACTGAGATTTAACTAGCATTTTAGACTTTTAAATGTCCAAGGAAAAGCGTTAAAAAAAAGGATGATTCAGCTCTGTATCCATTTATCTGATGTTTAATACTATTATACTTGTTAATGCTATAAAGAAAATCAACTGCAACCTTAAAAATGTCTCTACTGAGAAATGCAGTGCAAATTATTTAACGAAATTATCATTTATAAATGAAGGATATAATGATAAACTAAAACTTCATAAACTGTGAAGATTTGATCCTCTTTCCAACTCTTGCCATTGCTATAATGTCCATTCAATTTACTGTTTTGCCATATCCTCAAGTCATCTGAACTGCCTGTTTATACATCTGATACATCTGCAGTCATCTATGATTTCATTAAATTATTCAGCTCTTTTATGTTGTAATTTATTGGGTAAAACAGACATAAATAACTTTGACCCTAACCATTTAAAACAAAATCTAAATCTGTCCCAGAGTCCTTAATGAATTCCTTCCAGACGCACCCAAACAGTTCCTGCCATTATGCACAGATTCTTCACATCACTGAGCACATACATTTATTATTAACAACACACAAAACTATTTGTCTGCCAATGGCTATTGGTACATCTAGGTTATAATAAAATTATTCACTGACAACCATTTACCAGGCTTTAGTCTACACATATTGTACTACTGCTTCACATCACAACTATACAAAATAAGAATCATTGTCACTGTTATAGATGAGGAAACTGGATTAGTGAATTAGCTACTCACTAGTAAATGACAGAATTGTATTTGCAACATATCTACTGATAACTTTAAGTCATCCTAAACTATAGGAAAATAATTTTATGGAAACAAAACAGAAATATATATGGAATTAGAAAATATAGTTATGAATATTCCAAAGTATTAACTTACAGATCCATCCATGTATCTAAAAGTAAGCTATAGAAAGTAGAGTATTCAGAAATGAAAAGGTGGTTTGATTATCAGAAAATCTAGCAACATAATCTGTTCTCAAAAAATTAAAGGAGAAATGTCTAGAAGTGGAGTAGGTGGTGAACAAAAGGCAACAAACAAGAAAAAGCCAAGCCATTATAGCCTTGTGTCCTAATATTACCAAGTTACTAAATTCTATAGAGGGAGTTTGTAGGATTAAACATATAAACCCACTTGGTCTCTGTTACCGTAGTAGGCTTTGATATTTGAGCTGAATACATTGCTAGTGCATATTTATGAATGTACAAATATATGTAATAAAAATAAGCATGAGAATAATACAAATGTATTTATTACATGTACTTGTGATACTGGGTACCAGAGACTGAGCAGTGTCCATAGGAGTTCTGACCGTATCATTAAGATTCTATTTCTTAGGGGCACCTGGGCCACTCAGTTGGTTAAGCAACTGCCTTCAGCTGAGGTCATGATCCTAGGGTCCTGGGATCAAGCCCCACATTGGGCTCCCTATTCAGTGGGGAGTCTGCTTCTTCCTTTTCCTCTGCCTCTGCCCGCCCCCCCACTCATGCTCTCTCTCTCTCTCTCTCTCTCTGATTTTATTTCTTAAAAAATAAATACTGAGGGGCGCCTGAGTGGCTCAGTTGGTTAAGCGACTGCCTTCGGCTCAGGTCATGGTCCTGGAGACCGGGGATTGAGTCCCACATCGGGCTCCCTGCTCGGCGGGAGAGCCTGCTTCTCCCTCTCTCACTCCCCCTGCTTTTTTTCCCTCTCTGGCTGTGTTTCTCTCTGTCAAATAAATAAAATCTTAAAATACATACATACATACTTACATACATACTGAAGGAAAGATAGCCAAGTGTTAAGGTGAATTGTAATAGGCATTTGTTATATTTTGATCAGTCTGAAATATTTTAAGAAAATTATAATATGAAAAGCCATAATTTTTACTCTTTATTGAATAAAACAAGAACATATACAGTATACATACAGCTCAAAGAATTATCACAAAATGAGTGCACCCATTTTTTTTGGATAACCACTTCTAGATAGAATTATTGGCTCCCCAGAAACTTCCAAATCTACTCCGTCATTACCTGCTTAGTCAAAAATAGCCAGTATCCTGACTTCTGACTCAAAGATCAGTCATGCCTAGTTTTCAATTTCATATAAACAGAATCATTATCCTTTCTGTTCTTTTGTGTTTGGCTGCTTCCATTTAACATTTTAAGATCCTTTTACAATGTTATATATAGCTATAGTTTATTATTGCTATAAGGTAGTCTACATACCATACTTTATGCCACTATTTAACAGTGAACTGGATTGTTTCCATTTTAAGGCTATTACAAATAAGGCACTAGCCTTTTTTTTTTTTTTAAGATTTTATTTATTTGACAGAAACACAGCCAGAGAGGGAACACAAGCAGGGGGAGTGAGAGAGAGAGAAGCAGGCCTCCCGCCGAGCAGGGAGCCCGACGTGGGACTGATCCCAGGTTTCTGGGATCATGACCCAAGCTGCAGGCAGTTGCCTGACCAACTGAGCATGAGTCTTTTGCGTACATGTGTAGCCATTTTTACTGGAAATTTATGTACACCTTACTGGAATATATACCAAGACTTAAAATTTCACTTGTTCAACCACAGCAGATACCGTCAAACAGTTATTCAAAGCAGTCATACCAATTTAAAACACAATCAGAAGTGGATGAGAATTATTTCACAATGTTGAGCCTGACCAACAATTGGTGTATCATTCTTTTTAACTTTAATCATTACGATGTGCATGTAGTGCCATCTCTTTGATTACTAATAAGGTTGAATACCTTTTCATGTTTACTGTACATTCAACTGTCTTCTCTAAGTGCTTATTCAAGGTTCTTGATCCTTTTTATATAGTATTATCTTTTCTTATTAATCTGTAGTTCATATTTAATACAAGCTCTCTTTTGGGTTATATATGAACTATATTCTCTTATTCTATGACTTGTCTTTTTACTCTCAAAGAATAAAACATATCAGTTTTAATGTAGTCCAATTTACCATCATTTCCTTTGAGTGCTTTCTGTTTACTATTTAATAAAATTTTCCATATATTAAGATCATGAAGATATTCCTCTTTATTATTTTGGAGGATTTATTATTTCAAGCTTCATGTTTCATTTTACAAGCTGCTTAGAATTACCTGTACAGTTTTAATTTTTTCATCTGCATATAGTTGACCCAGCATCATGTACTGAAAAAACAGCCATGTTTCACTTGACAAACTTTATGGTAAAAAAAGATCCCTAATATTCATAGGTCAGTTTCTGGACTCTATACCATCCCACTGGTCTATTTGTCTATCATTTGACCAACATCTCACTTCTAATTTACCAATATTTATAATAAGTCTTAATATCCAGTAGACTCAATGTTCCCTCTTTATTTTTCAAGGTTGACTTGGCTGCTCTCTGCCTTTGAATTTTCAAATAATTTTCAGATTATCTTCTCAATTTCCACACACAAATGCACATCCTCAAACACAAACCTGCAGAGATTTTGACTGGGATTGCACTGAACCTTATAATAACGAGTATTCTAATCCTTTGTATATTATTGCATTTATTTGGGTCTTTAATTCCCCTAATATTTTAGTTTTCAATGAGGAAATCTTGCTCATCTTTTGTTAAATTTACTTGTAGATTTCATGACATTTAATGTTTTTGTAAATAGTATTTTAAATTTGCTGTTGGTAAGCAGAAATAAAATTGATTTTTATATTGACCTTGCTAAATGCATTTTCTAAAGAAACAGTTATGCGAATAATGGAAGCTTTTATGAATCTTTGTACTCTTTCTTGCCTTTTCAGCAAGAATCTTCAGTACAGTGAGAAAAAGAAGTGGTCAAGGGCATTGTCTAATTTCCTATCTTAGGGGAAAAGCTTTTTCAACACTGCATCACTGCACATGATCTTTTATCTAGGCTTTTAAAATATATTATTTATCAAATTAAGAAAGTTCTATTCTTAGTTTGCCAAGAATTTTTATCATAATAGATTTTAGATATTCAAAGTGATTTTTCTTCAACTAATCATGTGATTTCAAACCTTTATTACATGAATCACACTATTTTCCCTATTTATTAGTCCAATAACATTTTGTGCACTCAAATGCATTTGGGTTCCCTCTCAAACACACATTTCACATATATTTTTTTTATTGATCCATTTGACAGTTTACTGCAGTCTTCATGACACTTCACTATAAACACTGCAGTATGAATCTCCTGAGATTCAAGATATACTTACATAGCCAGAAAACCACTGACTCATTTCAGATCTAATATTACCTCATGATATCCAGAGTACATATTCAAATATCTACAATGGTCCCAAAAATTTTATTATTTTTTCCAATTCAGGATTCAATCAAGGATAGTACATTAAAGTATAATATGCCTGTAACCTTCTTTAATCTAAAAATAATAACCTCATGCCTCCTTAAATGACATTATATGACATTCTCCAGTAAAGCCATCAAGGCATACAAATTTCTTTGTGCAAAGGTTTTTAATTACAGATTCAATTTCTTTAAGTCAAATAGTCAGATTTTCTATTTTCTCTTTTGGCCATTTTAGTCATCTTAGTCCTTTGAATCTGTCAAAAGCTCTTCTTGTCTTCTCATTCTCCTCTTCTCCATCCAGCTTCCTCTTCTGGAATGGACAGTGACTTCTAGGAAAAAGTGGCCCAAAAGCCAGGATCACATTTTCTGGGTTCATATCTGCTTCCAGATCTCAACCCCATAATTCTTCATTGCTCTGATGGACTCTGATGTAGTTAAACAAACTATATTTTACGGTTTTTCTAGTTATTCTCAGCAGAGTGCTGTTCCAAATTAACCTCTCCGCCAATTTCCGGGAAATGGAACTCCAAATGTTTTTGGAATCTGCAGTTTTCAAGATAGCTACTTTTCACAAATACTCCTGCAAAACTTCTTGCCACTTCCAATACACAACAGGCCTTTATTATTCTAAATGCGTAGCCTTTCTTCCATAGATAGGATTTCCAGATCCTAATATCTTTTTCTGCTTCCTTTTCCATAAACTGATTTCAACCCTCAGTTCTAATTCCTCAGTTTTTATAGGAAAATCTTATTTCCATTACAACTCAAAAAACATAATGGATTACCAAATTCCCTAAACCACACTTTGCGAGTTACTTCTGTCCAACCTACATTTCGATTCATACTTTTCTTAAAGACAAAGTTATTAAAGATAAAATGCATAAGAATGTTGAAGCCCAAATAAAGCAGGGGTTATAAATTAGAGAAGTCAAAACAATCAGGTCTGTTCTTGGTGAAATAATATGAATAAAATCATTAGATCGCTCTGTTCTGATTCAGAGACTCAATTACAGAGCTGAGTAGGGAACTGCAGGTCTTTCTACTGACCTTTCCCTCCATTCTTGACCCCCCACTCTAGTTTTTCTATCTATACTATGGAAGTCTTATCAGCTTCCCAAAATAAGCATTAAGTAACAGATACACATGCCTAAGACATGATACATTTTATTGACAGCCATCCTCAAACTTGACCTCTTTATTTTAAAAAATGTTTCTATTTAGAGCATATAAAATATAATGACAAAGTTTCATTGCTAACAGAATATAGGTAAATATGACTATGCGTATCCTTTAAAATCCATGGAGGAGATAGCTATGTCTACAATAAGGGCCAAGATTACTACTTTCAAATAATTTATGTTTTCTCCCTAAAGCTAAGTTTTATTATTAAAATAATCTTAAGGTGAGAATAAAACTGTAAAAAGGCATGGGAATAATTACATGTAAGTCTGAGATGAAAAAAATACTTGAAAATAACAATAACAAAAAGCTGTCAGCATCAGAATAAGGACCACAGATTACTTTTAGTTGAGTTTTCAATGTAGTTTTCTACTATTTCCATTGCATCATATTAGGTATTAATATTCCATACTATAAAAAAATATGGAATAGATGATAGTCTAATGGAACACTATCTAGTAAGATTAGAAAAGAATAACAGAGGACATGAATGAAGCCTAAGCCATTTCTTCAGAGATGAGAAGCATTTAACCAGGTGAACACAACGGGGAAAGTTATTTTAAAATATAAAAAGGCAGAAAAAAAAAGTAAGCACTGTTAAAGAAATGTAGTAAAGATCATATATGATTAGTAGTAAAGATCGCGTGTGATGGAATGGCAAGGACATGAAAAGGTAAATTGCTTTAATTCATAAATAAGCTTTTCTTATGTCCATTTGAAGGAACGTGGCCTGAAGAGCAATATGGGAATAAAAAGTGAGCTTTGCTTTTTACAGAGATCAGTCTAGTAACAGTGAAGAAGTTGAGTAAGAAAGGAAGGCTGAGGCAATAGGCTAGTACAGTAATTCAGACAGGAGATGTTAAAAGCCTAAACTAGAGCAATGGTAAATAACACAGAGTGAATTTAAGAATAGGGGAAAAGTAGGCTTGATGGAACATGACATCTGAAGACAAATAAAGTAAAGAATCTAGTATTTCTATCATGTTTCTATTTCAGAATTTGGGTCTAGACTATCTTCACCACAATCAACCATGGGATTCAGTTAACCTTCATGGGTTATATTACTTTACATAGTAAGTGAAAGGATTGGACTGATGTTCTCTGATATCCCTCACCAGCTGAAAATACCCATTAAAATGACTAGTCGATATACATAATCTTAAATAAGTACCTTACACTAACTACTACATTCAATTGAAATATAAGTGACTATTTGTCTTTCTTTATTCTTTTGCTCTACCTCTTTAATATAATTATACTAAATTACCTGTGTGAAAGAGCAATGCAAGAAATCACAAAAACATTTTTCCCATGCGACTAAATTTTTTCAAATATGCTAATTTTAATTATATTTCCGTTATCAGCAGTATTTTCATTCAGAAAGCATGGCTGACTACGAGTCAACTATTAGTTTCAATAAAGCTAATACTTATTCAACTCAAAAGCAGCATTAAAAAGTAGATATGATAGAGCATCTGCCTAAACCCAACCCTACGGTTTTTTCTGTAGTCAAAATAAGCTTTTGATATTACATCTCAAAATAATCAATTCCTTAAACACATCAATGAATAGATTAGTCCCTGAGTATGAATCAGATGTTTTGCCAAGAGGCAAAACTCCTAGGATTACATTTAATGACTGATATTTAAAGCAATGATTTCTGACTTGTCAGAGATATACTCATGGAAGAAATCTAAAGGGTACCTTATTTCTTAAAAATCTTAATTTCCACATCATTTAAATAAAGAGATAATTTAGTCATAGTAATGAATAAACTCTATTTTAATACTGTTTTGCTAAGCATTGAGTTATTTTTACAACTGTGCTAACGAAGAAGACAAGACACTTTCCACAGTTTTTGAAAAAGTATTTTAGTCAAACCACTCACCCTCTCCCTAATGGCCCTAACATCTTAGCAATGAAAACACTGAAGTCCAGAAAGGTTAAGATACTAGTCAAGATGATGTTGGTAAACTGGAGACCGCATTTTCACTACAATTTTCCAATGACTCTAACTACCTCTATATTTTTAAAATATAAAGTGTGATTCTATGCCAAATGCTATTTCAAATCACATCAAACTACAGTTCATTTCTCCTAAACTTAAACAAAAAAAAATCCCTTACTTAATAAAGCACTTGAATTTCAGAAGATAATGTAACTCAAAAAGATACATGACATTCACTTTGTACTTTCACAACTTAAAACTATGAGGACATTAAGTTTAATATTATACTATATTACAAACCAAAGATAATTAAATAATATATCAAAGTCAAAGTATTTGAAGAATAAATATAAAGATTTGATGATCATAAATAAGTCAAGCTTATTAGATATAAGAGAAACACACTCCCCAAATCTCGTGTAAGAAAGAACACTGCCAACCAGCATATGATAAAGAATCTAAATTTTCCCTCTACTAAGAAATCAGCTGAGAAAACTTTTTCACTTATTTATCAAGTGAATCTTAAGGCTCTAAAACATGGCAAACACTATTCTAAGCACCCAGAATGAAGTGTTGAACAAGAAAAATAAGATCCTATCCTCATGAAACTTACATCGTAGCAGTAAAGCACAGGCAATAAACAAACAATGAAAATATCAGATAATGATAAACATTATGGAGAAAATGTTACTAAGGTTATAAGATGAAAATATGACTGAGTAACAACTTGAGATTGGATGGTCAGGGAGGGTTTCATTAAGGAAATAAGTTTTTAGCTGAGTTCGACATAACAAGAAAGGATCTACCCACTCTAAGAGCAGGACAGAAGGACATTCTCAACATAGGGAATAACATCTATAACGACCTGTACCAACTGGGACTGAGGAAGTGAGAAAAGACCAGTGTCTCATGAAGCACAATTGGTGAGGACAAAGATGACTCCAGGTCAGAAGAAAGGTGGAGGCAAGATCTCACAAGGCCAGAGTATCAGCATGACCTTTTTGAGTACAAACCTGAATCTGGAAAATTCAGAACTACAGTAGTGTTAACTATGCTTTTTAGTTATCAGAGTCTAGAAAGAGAGGATGAATGTCAATGAACAATCTCAGATGTTTTACCAAAGAATCGTTTCTTTTATTCTGTTCTTCTTTTTAACCTTGGGAAAGTAACCTACAAATTAATATATACTATCACATTCTCTAATTATAATTTCTTTCAAATATAACCAATTGATGAGAATATTAGTGTGCAACAGGAATTGAAGCAAAGTTTAGCTTCAGTGCTGTCCCTCACTATGTGTTGGTGGGCCTCTATAAGAAATTTATCTACATGGCTTTTAAGGTTCCCTCAAGCTACATTTAAAATTGTCATTTACCCTCTCCTTATTTCAACCATAATAGTGGTTGTCAAACTCTAAATTCCTATGAATCCCTCATGATTCATTGTATAATAATTACTAATTTAGTTCTGCTTCTATGACTCTATCCTGAGCTCCTAGATACGTGAGACTATATTTTATAATTATAAATACTTGCCTGCAAACTTGAGCCTTTCCTTATATAGTATACATTTTAAAAGTAATGTATTTTCAAACCTCAGTAGTTCTGTGGAACAAAAAACAAAAGAAAACAAAACAAAACTATACCTATCTGTTTTGCAGCCTGCAATATATCATTTAAGTCTTCATTTACACTTTGCATCTCACTCTTCTCCAGTTTTTCATTCAAAAATTTTACTATCTTCTTCCATGTCACATCCAAATCTACAATTTGTTCATGAAGTTTAGACCGTTTCACCTGAAACAGCGTAATACAGAGATATTGGTTAATGGTTTCCTCAAAGTCATCACTTACCATATATATTTTGTATTACATTATACAACATGGCACTACCCATAAGAATTCAAAACTGCTTTTTAACTAAGCTCCCAGAAGGAGCTGTATTTAAATGTGATTTTGAAAAATCTTGTCTGTTTAAAAAAACTATTTTTTATAGTTTCAATCACAGTGAATATTCATTATGCAACTATTTTTTTATATAGAAAAGGAAAAAGGAATAAAGGAAAAAGTCCAATATCCAGGGGTGCCTGGCTGGCATGGTAGGTAGAGCACCTGACTCTTGACATCAGGGTCATGAATTTGGATCTCATGCTGGATATGGAGCCTAGGTTAAAAAAAAAAAAAAAAAAAGGAAAAAAACAACTGATGAAAAAGTAACATCCAGATAATAACTTCTGGTACTATCCCACATACTTCTTTTCCATTTTTTAAAATAGCTTAGATCATCTTACATATAAGTCCTTTCTGCTTTTTGATGAAAGGTATTTAAGGAAAATGAGATTTCTGTTATGGGTTCAATACACTCAAATCAGTATTGTTTTCCTAAGTATGATCCTAAAACAGGTTAGACATCCAGGAGATTCTTAGCTATTCATACTCTTTTTGAGACTATAAATATTTCCATTCTCAAGAACTGACATAGAAAGCAATAAAAATTTTATTTCATACCACTGGCCTTGACCCATGGATTAAACTTCATGAAGCCCTCTGACCAAATAAAAAAGTAATGGATTAGACAAAAAACTCTGATTTTCATCTTGGTTATACTGATGATATTGCATAATTCATTATTCTTTCCCTTTCACAGTATTCTAATTTAAAACACATATATGGAATACTACACTTCCATCAGAAAGGATGAATATCCAACTTTTGTAGCAGCATGGACTGGATTGGAAGAGATTATGCTGAGTGAAATAAGCCAAGTAGAGAAAGTCAAGTATCACATGGTTTCACTTACTTGTGGTGCATAAGGGGTAATATAGAGGACAGTAGGAGAAGAAAAGGAAATGGGAAGTAGGGTAATTCGGGGAGAGAAACGAAACATGAGAGACTCTGGACACAGAAACAAACTGAGGGACTTGGAGGGATGGGGCTGGGGGAATAGGAGAGCCTGGTGGTGGATACTGAGGGCACGTATTGCATGGAGCACTGGGTGTGGGGCATAAACAATGAATTTTGGAACACTGAAAAAATAAAATAAATTTAAAGTCAAAAAAAAAAAGAAAAAAGAAAATGGACAAACATAGACATAAAATAAGATTGGCTATAGAGGCACCTGGCTGACTCTGTCAGAAGAGCGTGCAACTCTTGATCTTGGGATCATAAGTTTGAGCCCCACACTAAATGTAGAGATTACTAAAATAAATAAATAAACTTAAAAAAAACGGCCATAAATTGAATTAAATTGTTTCAATGGATCATAGGTAAAAAAGGTTCAGCTTACTTTTCCCTCGTTTATATTGTTGGGATATATCTCAAGATAAAAAGTTATGTCAGAATGAGGCTCATCAGAGGGTGCCTGGGTGGCTCAGTCAGCTGAGCATCCAACTCTTGGTTTCAGCTCAGGTAATGGTCTCAAGGTTGTAAGACTGAACCTCACACTGGGCTCCATCCTGGGCTCTGCATTGGGCATGGAGCCTGTGTAAGATTTTTTTTTTTTTTAAGATGTATTTATTTATTTGAGAGAGAGAGAAAGAGAGAGCATGAGCAAGAGGGGTAGAAGGAGAGGGAAAATCTCAAGCAGACCCTGTACTAGATGCAGAGCCCAACGTGGCACTCAATCTCAGCACCCTGCACCACACAGCATCCTTGCTTAAGATTCTCTTTCTCCCTCTTCCTCTGCTCCCTAACTCTGGCTCCAGGCTGGAGGCCTTCCCTCCACTTAAGTTGTTTTACACCAAAGTTTAGTGTTGGTTAGTGGCCCAGACCCTCTCTCTACCCTTCTTCCACCCCACCCAGAAGAGCCTGGGACTCAGTAGAGGCTGGGGGCCCTGCTCACCCCCACTCTGCTCTTGGCCAGCCTAGAGGAAGGGAAGAGGGCAGAAGAAAGGAGAGGGCAGAAAGAAAAGAAAGTGCTCTGCCCTCAGCACCCCAAGGGGTTTCCTTCTCCTTGGGCAGTGGGCCTTGAGCCTTAGTCCCAACCCTGGGCAACTTCCTGGGAGCTCTCCAGACTCCTTGCTAGGACCAAGTCCCCCATCACGACAGGAGTGTGGATTCCAGCAATGGAACTGGAAAAAAAAAGTGAGACTCTACAGACCCCCTATGGGAGACCCCAACTTGGTCCAAGGGCTCAGTGTGTTGGATGCTCATGATACTAAGGCCAGGCCCCTTTGCTGAGAAGATTCCTTGGACTATTTCCCAAGAACTTCCCTATATACACCCCTTCACAAGCCACCCCTCCTGAGAGGGATGGGGCCCTCTACACCCTTCTCTATGTATTCCCCACCTGTGTTCTGTTTGGCCAGCACAGAAATATTAAACACCCTCTATTCAAAAAAAAAAAAAAAAGAAAAGAAAAGAAAAGAGAGACAGCGCACGAGAGAAAATAATAAAATAAGGCTCATTAGATCTGCCATTTTCTTTCCTTAGGAAAAGAAGTGTCTAAAAGTCTATTAAGAAAAAATGAAATAAAATGGAGTAAGCATATAGTCGTTATACACTTTCAAATCTTCTGTTGTAGCTCTAATATAAAGTAACCTGTAAAAGGGGTTTTGATTAGATGAGGAGAGAAGATAATTCGAGTTTAATTCTCTTCCTAGTATCAATCTTTAAATGAAAGCATTAATTCTAAAAACTGCATAAGGACTATAAGCAATAAAATTCCACCTCTTAGAAAACAACATTAATATTCCACAACAAAGTCAAAGAGTCATCAAAGTGACTGCTGTTCTCTAAAAAAAACAACACAGGGTCAGTTCCTTCATATATATATTATATAGCTCACACATTCATGTATACAGTTCATAATCCTCCAGGCCTATAGAGTCCACAACCAGTTAAAATGACCAAACAGGTGTCAATTATGAGTCCAGCCACTGATTTAAAGACATTAATATTTCTATTTTCCATGTTATGGTAAAGACATTATTTCTGTCCATTTGATAAAAATTTTACCAGAGACCCATAAACTTACGCTGATGTTCCAGAGTTAAATTACTGGATTAAATTACAACATTAACTGTGGCAGAAATCTTAGCAACAAAAATTAACATAGAATTCACTATTATACTTCTGATTATTCTCTTTGACAATACAGTCATAGGTACTTAAGATAAGTAGGCTCATGGAAACATCATTACCCATTCCCCTTCTTGGTATGACACCAAACAAGATAACACTTACCATTTTAAGTACACAGAACTGAGAAAAAGAATGTCAATTATCTGCTCACATTGTACATTTTTAATGTTTTCATCTAAAAGTTTACCTTTAAGTCAGCCACTTCTTCATTATAATTATCTTGCTTGGTGACATTTGAAAAGGAGCGCAAAGCTCCTGTGAGACGAGGTAAAGCCATCTATTATTCAATCAGTGATCCATACAAGGAGAAACCTGAAACTGAAACAAAACAAGATGGTATTTATCTGTTGGGAGGAGGATGGAGAAGCAATCAAACGCAACAAACTGACCTGCACAAGAAAAAAGAAAAACCAATTAGTTAAAATGCAATTGCTACCAATGTTGAAAAATTCTCCAGACACATTTTCTACCTACAAAGTTTTTTAATAATCACAGTGGCTATGGCTAAAGAAAGGAAAAAGAAACACAAAAACACTTGGTTGTGGGTACTACTATAGCATCCCTTCAAAATGAGTTTTATAGATTCCCAAAGACAGGTCTATAATACTATATTACTACTGCCAGTCACACACTGAAAGATATGAAAACATAGTCCCATCTTTTCTCCTATTTTGTTTTATGCTCACTGATTTCATCTCACATTATCCCCTGCTTTCAGAGTCTCACTGGCTTTTTCTCTTGAAGTATCAAGCATGTTTCCATCTAAATGCATTTGCATTAATGGTTCCCTCTGTTTGAAATGCTCTTCTGATGTTCATATAACTGACTGACACAAGATATCTTCTAAGATGGGACTTCCTTGACTACTCAAAGACAGAACACCTACCCACTTCCTATCTCTCAAAGCACAGAATTTCAATTCTCCTTATACTAATTAATATGACCTTTTCCTGTTTGTTTACGTGTTGTCTCACTATTTTACTGATCTGTCCTAGCAAACAGAACAGTCTGGGAATACTCTGTGTACTCGATAATTATTCGGTAAATAGCAAAAGAAAGAAAAATGGAGAAAGGGAGATAATGGCAAGAGAGAGACTGAAGAATAGAAGAAAATTAAACCTTCTTGCAAACAGACTAATGATTTTGACTATGAGGGAAGTCTTTACCTAGGAAACACTGTTGGAAGGTCATCCTGGATTATGATTGCTTATATTACAACAAAATTGTAAGCCAGAATTTATAAGGCATGGCTCCCTGTAGAATATCACAAAAGGTATATGTCTCTAGAACAGTTCTCAGGGATGATTTTGCTTCACCTGAGATAGCTGGCAATATCTGGCAACATTCTGAGTTATCACACCTAGACAGCAGGCAGTATGACTGGCTTCTGGTAGACAGAGGTCAGTGATGCTGCTAAACATCCTATAATGTACAGGACAGTCTCTCAACAACAAAGAATTATCTAATCCAAAATGTAAATAGTGCAGAGCTTATGAAATCCCACTCCAGAGTCTGAAATAGAGATGTTTTATAACCTAGACACTTCCTACAGTGTGAAATGTTTCACAAACCTCAATTATGAGATCTAATCGATTATTTTGGGTCAAAGAGTATGTGTCCAACATGGGAAGGAAAGAACCTGGGGGCCACAGAGAATATTTCAGACCATGCCCTGATTCTGCACTTCTTCTTTATTTTTATATCCTTGAAGTTATTACAAAGTTTAATACTTGGAAAAATCTGAGTCCTATAGAATAATTACATATATTAAATAACTGAAATGTTAACAAAATAGAATTTTAAAATAATGAAAAATAATAAATGACCAGGCAAATTTGAAAATATAACTTTTAAAAATAAAAATGTATATTTATTAAATTTAAAATCAATAAAAGGGTTAAAGAATAATTAGATTCAGCTAAAGAGAAAAGTAGTGACCTAAAACAAAGATCTGAAGAAATAACCCCGTATGTTGTCACAAATAAACAAAGTACAGATTAAGAAAGACAAAGAGGGGAGCCTGGGTGGCTCAGTGGGTTAAGGCCTCTGCCTCCAGCTCAGGTCATGATCTCAGGGTCCTGGGATCAAGGCCTGCATCAGGCTCTCTGCTCAGCGGGGAGCCTGCTTCTTCCTCTCTCTCTGCCTGCCTCTGCCTACTCATGATCTCTGTCTCTGTCAAATAAATAAATAAAATCTTTAAAAAAATAAAAATTAAAAAAAAAGAAAGACAAAGAGGAAGAAGTCCAAATATATCAATATTCACAATAGGCATAAATGAATTAATAAACCTAACACTCAAAAGATCAACAGAATTACTAAACAGCAATCAAATGAACATTAGAGCTAAGCCTAAAACACGGGACAAAGAAATTTTGGATTGAATAAGATCCTACTATAAATTATAACCAAAAGTAGCTGGTGGCTTTACCAAAAATATCAAATCAGACAAAGCAGACTTTAAAACAAAAGGTATTATAAAGGATTTAAAAAAAAAAAAAAAAAACCTCTTTCTACATAATAAAAATTACATCTAAGAAGATAAAAAAATTTTCAATTTCCATACCCTGATAAAAAAGCCTCAAAATAAATTAAAACAAACAGAATTCCAGAAAAAGTCACAAGTCCAACAACAAACTGCAAGTTCAATATCTGTTTATTGAGAGATCAAATCAACCCCCACAAAATTCAGTAGTTATACAGGAGACTTAAGCAGTGAAACTAGTAAGTTTAATTTAGTGAATATTCAGAAATCTGTACCTAGGGATTAGAAAATACATATTCTTCACAAGTACATGTAAAACAGTTTAATGAAGTAGTCTGTGTATATTAGGCCATAAGGCAAATTTCAACAAATTTCAAAGAATAAGCACTATACAGATCATGGTCAATTAACTTTTCTGGCAGAGTAAAATTTTAGATTTGGGAGGCCACATGCATACTTTGTCCCATGTTCTACGGTTTATGTTTGCTTTTGTTTTAAACAACACTTTAAATGTATAAAACTTATTGGGCTCTGGGTGACCAAATTAGTTTGCTGACCCCTGATACAGATCCTATTTTCTGAGCAAAATACAATTAGACTAGAAATCAGAAACAACAAAGATAAAGTAAAAACAAAAACAAAAACAAACAAACAAAAAAACACACAAATGATTGCACTCCAAATCAATAAGGAAATGGTATGAAAATGGCTGGGGAAAAAAGATTTGGATGCACTCTATCACACCAAAGAATTTTAATCAGAAAAGTTAAATAATCTAATTTGCAAATAAACACCCTAGCTAGCTGACTTTAAATTTCAATTACTCATTGGGAGTGAATTAAGGAGAGTATTTCTGAAAACAAAATGACTCAGGGAATCATATCTGGATTTTTCTAACACTGGGTAAATACTGTCTGGAGCATAAGAAAGAAGAAATGAAAGCAGGGGTCAATACACAGCACAGAACAGATTTTCAAATCTTAGTATGCATCAGTCACCAGCTAAAGCTAAGCCCCTGTCTCTACTCATCCCCAATTTTGACTCAAGAGCACAGAACAGATTTTCAAATCTTAGTATGCATCAGTCACCAGCTAAAGCTAAGCCCCTGTCTCTACTCATCCCCAATTTTGACTCAATAGGTAAGATGGCACTGAAGATAAGGCATAAGAATTTTACATTTCCAACAAGTTCAGTTCAAGGACCACACTTTGAGAACAACTGTCTTAGGGAGATTATCTTTTATTCTTAAATCACCACTCAATTTTGTCTCAAATCAATAGTGATTTAGGAGTTCCCACCTAGAATTCAACGACCTGAGTTTAAGTGCACAATCTGCTTCCTAGGAGTCACTCTCAACCAGAGTCTGTGAGAGAATTAAATCTTAACTGAGTGACTTGGGTGACTTTTTCTCAATTCTCCCAAAGATGGAACATATAGTTACTATTATCCATGCAGGAGAGATAAGGCACACAGCAATGCCTTTGGGCATTGAGGTTTAAATTCTCTCTAGATTAAGAAACTATCAAGATAGGCACATTCGATTCATAATGATTGACATTAACGCAGAAGTCTTTAAAGGTCTTGACAGGAAACTGAATATAATCTGCCTTAGAACCTTTGTTAGTGTTTTCAATATGCAACATCATAACAAAAAGACATATGCTACATGGAATATTCTGCTATGTGGAACATTCTGCCTTAGGAATGCTTTATGAATAAAAGGGGTATTTGGAACCACTACTTCCATCGTTTTTACATAACCCACTATAATCTCCTGAATTACCTGTTCTCTAAAAAGAGCAGGGCATGAGAATAAACATGGATGAAGTCTAATTCACAAACCTAAGAAATCCTAACAAACAACATAATATACTCAATCTCTAAGAAGAGATCTAACAGCAGAAACTGGTAATGACGTCACACTGTTGTTACATACTACACTAATAGGAAACTTTAAAACTCCCTGAGGTCTCATCAAAATGGCCAATATTAACTACAGTTGTCAAGAAAATTAAGTAACCTGTACTACTTGATTTTCTGATTTGGTTCTTATGTTTTCTTCCTCAGGCTGAATAGTAATACTTTAAAAATATAATAGTTCATTTGTTCCTGATCACCTGTAAATTATTTATTCACAAATAATTGAGTTTCTCTGATTTACCAAGACTGTGTTAGATATTGGGTATAAATAAGATTTACAGAATTCTGTTCTTAAAAACTCACTGTACTTTGTACCAGTAAAAAGATAACTAACACTTAAGGGTATCTAAAATGCATAAAGGTCAAAATGAGAAAACAAATTTTACATCTTGTTTATTTATTTAATCAGCAAATATCTATGTATCACCAACTATACATTAGACACATTGTGAGGCTCTAAAGACTAAAAAAAAACACAACAACATTATTTTGGGTTATGACCACACTTGCTCTAAATTAACAAGCTTACAGTATGGTTAAGAAAAGTTACAATAATTATGCAGATATAACTATAGGAAGACAGAGGTGGAACATCTAAGAGAGTGGGAAGGACGGTAGATAAGGACAGAAATTGAGATTTACAGGACTTGAATGAGTTGCCCGGCAGAGGAAAAAAGGTAAGGGTACGAAGGAGAAAACTAAAATAACAGACTTACTGCTTAAAAGAAAAACTCTATATAATGTACATTTGGAGACTCATGGAATAAGAATAAAGATGTAAGTAGAAACCCAACACCACATGTCAATGTAAGCAATTTTTATCCTGACAATCCAAGCCATTGAAAAAAAAAATAACATATTGTAGAAAAATTACTCAGATTTAAGTTCGGTGAACAGATTAAAGGTGGGTCAAACTGGAGACCAGCACACCAGTTGGAAAGGTATTTATTACAATAAACCATATGAAAGATAATGATGGAAGTGAGGCAAGAAAAAGCAGAAGATGAATTTGAGAGATACTTATATTTGAAAGATAGAATGGGTGTGATAGGCTGTGAAGATGAAGGGGAAAGGAGAAGGAAACCCAAATTTTTATTTAGGAAAGGCAGAATAGTGGTATATATATGTAACAGATGACATACAGGAAGAGGAAAGATGACTGATTAATTCTGCTTTGTAAAGTTTTGATTATGTGCTATCAAGTACGTCAAATAGATCTAGATTCCCTATCAAAGGTCTGGGCTTGAAATAGAGAATTTAGTGTTATCACTTCAACGTAATTAAAACCATGCATGAACACATTGCTTTAAGTCAAATATAAATAAGCCTGTGTACCTTCCCTCTAAGAAAACAGACATACATATATAAATATTTTATAAGTCATTTTAGAAGCTGCATGAATACCATGAAACCCAACCACATGAACCCCTAAAAACCCCTCAAGAGCAGACAGTAGAGGAACAAGAACAGAGTTCTAAGAAGAGATCAGCAAAGAGTTGTCAATATGAAGAAAGTGTAACCACAAGAGAAGAGAAATGTTTCAAACACTGTTATGGAGTTCACAGTATTTGGCCACTCTCAGGTCTTAGGTGAGTTCAACACACACACTTTCAAAAAGACTGGAGGAGAACACAAATTTCAGTGGGTGGAAGAACAAATGAAAGGGAGAAAATGAGGAAATAATCAATGAACCTGGCAGAGATGAAGAGGTGAAAGGGCAAGAAATAGTAAAATACATTGGGCCAAGAGTTTTTGAAAATGCAGGAGAGAGCTGAATACAATTTAATAATCAGGGGAGAGCCGGTAAAGAGGGAAACGCTAAAAATCAGAACGTAGACTAAGGGAGTTCTGACTAAGGGAGTAGAGTCCCTAAGAATACAGGAGAGAACAAGAATAAAAGCATGAGGTAGAGATAAGACTGTTAGAAGGAAGAGCCTGGAGGGATGGATGCCTGAAGTGCAGGTGACATTTGTATCTGACATGGTGAAGCAGAAAGTGAATGGGGAGAGAAAAACAAAATGACTCTTATTTTTTTTTTTTTGAGGTCTGCTGAAACTATTCAAAAGACAGTGAGAAAAAATTTTTGAAGACAAAGGCAAAGGTTTGATCTCACCACCGAGAGGACAGGAAATTAAGAAACCATTAAAAGATTTTTCCAGTAGTAATGAATACTCAGTTTATACTGGAAAAACACAAACTTAGAGTGGCAACAATCTGGCAAAGGAACAAATGTTAGTATGATCCAGGGTTGAGGTTTTATAACATTGCGACAGTAGTAGGACAATGGAGCCTAAATGATCAGACTAATTAAGCTCTGGATTTGAAGTCCAAACAAAAGGAAAAGATGTTCAAGTTGGAGGTCTTAAAAATACACAATACTGTTTATTCATGGTTAAAATTGCTGGTTTATAGAACTACAATAAATACACTTTAAAATAAACTGTCCTATGTAGCAGTTACCTCAGCAATTTTTATTATATAATAATAAATATTAATACCTCAGCATGTAATTTATAAAAGGCTAAACCCAAAAGACTATTTTTATTGGCCAGAAGTAGCCACCTGTGATTATCTGAATGAATCTTCAGAATGTTGATTAGATATAAATACAG
>PITA01023852.1:0-27341 GCA_004023965.1 Spilogale gracilis
CCAATTTGTTTCTACCTTTTTGCCGATGTTCTTTGTCTCTCGTGGCGGTCCAGAAGTGGGAAATATCACATTTCAGGCTGGTTTCATGGGTGTTCACGGTGGTCTTGTAGTGGTTTTTTTGTTGGAATTCAGCTCTCTTCAGGGAACTCCCTGAAATGCGGTCACCTGGCCTTCCGCCATCTTGACCCTCTCCAGTTTTGTTCTTTTTCAAGAGTGTTTTGTCTATTTGGAGTCTTTTGTGGTTCCATATAAATTTTAGGATCACTTGTTACTAGTCCTCTGGAAAATAATACTGATATTTTAATAGGGATTGCATTAAAGCTATATTATTAGATTATTATAAAATTTAGATTGCTTTGAGTAGCATGGGCAGTGTAACTATTTGTTCTCTCAATCCATGAGCATGGAATATCTTTTCATTTTTTGTGTCATCTTTAATTTCTTTCAATAATATTTTACATTTTCAGGCTACAGGTCTTTAATATCCTTGGTTAAGTTTATTCCTGGGTATTTTATTATTTTTTTGGTGCAGTTGTAAATGGGATTGTTTTCTTGATTTCTCTTTCTGCTGCTTCATAATTTTTCTGTAGAAATACAACCAATTTCTGTGTATTTACTTTGTATCCTATGATATTACTTAATTCACTTATCAGTTTTAATAGTTTTTTATGGAGTCTGTGAGGTTTCCTATATTTAGTATCATGTCATTTGCAAATGGTAGCAGTTTTAGTTCTTCCTTACTGATTAGGAGCTTTTTATTTCTTTTTCTGGTCTGATTGCTGTGGCTAGGACTTCTAGTACAATGTTGAATAAAAGTGGGTGAGAGGGGACATCTCTGTCTTATTCCTGACCTTAGGGGAAAGTTTTCAATTTTTCATCATTGAGTATGTTGTTAGCTGTGGGTCTTCCACATTTGATCTTTATTATGTTGACATATATTCCCTCTAAGGCTCTCTGTTAAAGGTTTTAATCATGAATGGATGTTATGCTTTGTCAAATGCTTCTTCTGCATCTATTGAAATGATCAAATGTGTTTTGAACTTTTCTTTTGTTGATGTGATATATCATATTGATTGATTTGTGAATATTGAACCACCCTTGCATCCCAGGAATAAAATACCACTTCATTGTGGTGAATGATTTTTTTTAACATATTGTTGGATTTGGTTTGAAATTTGTTGAGGAATTTTGCATCTATGTTCATCAGAGATATTGGCCTGTAGTTTTTTTCTTTTATAGTATCTTTATCTGGGTTTAGTACTAGGGTGATACTGATCTCACAGAAAGAATTTGGAAGATTTCTGCCCTCTTCTATTTTTTGAATACTTTGAGAAGAATAGGTTTTAACTCTTTTTTAAATGTATGATAGAATTCAGCTGTGAAAACATCGGATGCTAGAATTTTCTTTGTTGGGAATTTTTTGTTATTGATTCAGTTTTGGTGTGGGTAATCACTCTGTTCAAATTTTCTATTTCTTCCTGATTCAATTTTGGAAGTCTATATGTTCTGAGAAGTTACTCATTTCTTCTAGGTTGTCCAATTTTTTGGCATATAATTTTTCATAATATTTTCTTATAATCCTTTGTATTTGTGAGATATCCATTGTTATTTCTCCTCATTTCTGATTTTGTTTATTTTAGTGCACCCTCTTTTTCTTTCTTTCCTTTCCCTTTCTCCCTCTCTCTCTCTCTCTCTCTCTCTCTCTTTCTTTATGAGTCTGGCTAACAGTTTACCAGTTTTGTTCATCTTTTCAAAGAACCAGTTCCTTGTTTCATTGACTTTTTCTATTGTTCTTTTAGATTCTATTTCATTTATTTCTGTTCTAATATTTATTAGTTCCTTCCTTCTACTGGTTTTAGGTTTTGTTTGTTCTTCTTTTTCTAGCTTCTTTAGGTGTATGGTTAGATTGTTTATTTAAGATTTTTCTTCTTGGGGTAGGCCTGTTGCTATAAACTTCCCTTTTAGAACAGCTTTTCCCTCATCCCAGGATTTCATTTTGTTTTGTTTTTATTTTTTTGTTTATTTATTTTTATTTATTTGAGAGAGAGTGTGTGTGAGCCAGGGGGAAGGGCAGAGGAAGAGGGAGAAGCAGATTCCCCACTGAGCAGGGAGCCTGATGTGGGGCTTGATCCCAGGAACCTGAGACCAGGGTGTACCTCATCCTAATGATTTTAGACCATTGTGTTTTCATTTTCATTTGTCTCCATGTGATTTTGATTTCCTCCTTGATTTCTTGGCTGACCCATTCACTGTTTAATAGTGTGTTATTTAACCACCATGTGCTTGTGATCTTTGCAGATTTTTTTCTTGTGATTGATTTCTAGTTTCATAGTGCTATGGTTGGAAAAGATGCGTGGTATGACTACAACCTTTTTTAATCTGTTGAGACTTCTTTTGTCACTTAACATGGGGTCTGTTTTGAAGAATGCTCCATGTGCAACTTGAAAAAGTGAATTCTGCTGTTTTAGGATGGAATGTTTTGAATGTATGTGTTAGATCCATCTGGTCCACTGTTTCCTTGTTGATTATCTGTTTGGATGATGTCTTCATTGATGTAAACGGGATACTAAAATCTTCTACTATTGAGGTGTCTGGGTGGCTCAGTCAAAAGTGTCTGCCTTCAGCTCAGATCATGATCCCAGGATCCTGGGAGCGAGTCTGGTGTCAGGATCCCTGTTCTGTGGGAAGTCTGCTTCTCCTTATACCCTTACCCCCTGCTTGTGATCTTTTTCTCTCAATCTCTCTCTCTAAAATAAATAAATAAAATATTTTTTTAAAAATCCCCCACTATTATTGTATTACTATCAATTACTTCTTTTATTTTTAATAGGGGCTTTATATATTTGGGTGGTCCCCTATTAAGTACATAAATAGTTACTATTGTTATATCTTCTTGTTGGATTATTCCCCTTATGATTATATAGTGTCCTTCTTTGTCTCTTGTTACAGTTTTTACTTTGAAATGTGTTTTGTTTTCATCAGTTCACTTTCAATCTACATGTGTCTTTAGGTCTGAAATGAATCCCTGTAAATCGTGTATAGATGAGTCCTTCTTTTTTTATCCATTCTGTTACCCTTTGTCTTTCGATTGGAGTATTTAGTCCATTTACATTCAAAGTAGTTGTTGATAGGTATGTACTTATTGCCATTTTGTTTCTTGTTTTATGATTGTTCTTGTAGTTCTTCTCTATTCCTTTCTTTTCTTGCTCTCTTTTAGTTTGCTGGCTTTCTTTAGTGAATATATTTAGATTTCTTTCTTTTTATTTTTTGTGTACCTATTACCAGTTTTCTTTTTTGTGGTTACCATTAGGTTTATATATAACATCTTGTGCATAGAACCATCTATATTAAGTTGATGGTCACTTAAGTTTGAGTTCATTCTAAAAACACTGAAATTTTACTCCTCTCTTACCTACGTTGTTGGCATATGTCATACTTTTGTGAATCCCTTGACTGATTTTTATAGATACACTTATTTTTACTGTTTTTGTGCCTCCTACTTTTCTTATTCCTACTTATGGTCTTTCCTGTCCACTCAGAGTCGCCTTTAATATTTCTGTAGAGCTGGTTTAGTGGTCATGAATTCCTTTAACTTTTGTTTCTCTAGGGAGCACTTTATCTCCCCTGCTATTCTGAATGATACCCTTATTGGATAGACTCTTCTTGGTTGCAGGGTTTTGTTTTTTTTTTTTTTTTTTTTCTTTCAGCACTTTGAATATATCTTCCATTCCCTTCTGGCCTATAAAATTTCTGCTGAAAATCAGCTACTAGCCATATGGGTTTTCCCTTGTATCTAAGTATTTTCTTTTCTCTTGCTGCTTTTAAAATTCTCACTTTATCACTACTTTTTTGCCATTTTAATTACTATGTGTCTTTGTGTGGACCTCCTTGGGTTGATTTTGTTAGGGACCCTTAAGGACTTCTCGATCTGGATTTCTTTTTCCTTCCTGAGGTTAGGGAAGCTTTCAGCTGTCATTTCTTTAGATAAATTTTCTGCCCCCCTTTTCTCTTGCTTCTCCTTCTAGGATCCTTATAATGTAAAGGTTATTACATTTGATGGTGTTGATGAGTTCCCTAAGTCTATTTTCATTTTGTGTTATTATGTTTTTCTCTCATTGTTCAGCTTGATTGCTTTCCATTACTCTGTCCTTCAGGTTGCTGACCCATTCTTCTACTTCCTGTCATCTACTATTGTTCTGTCTCATGTATTTTAATTTTAGTTATTGAATTCTTCATCTCTGATTGGTTCTTTTTTTTTTATTTCTCTGTTGAGGGTCTCACTGAGGTCCTGCACTCTTTTCTCAGGTCCAGTGAGTATCTTTATGACCACTATATTAAACTCTCTATCAGGGATATTACTTACCTCCATTTCATTGAGGTCTCTTGTGATTTTGTCCTGTTCTTTCACTTGGGGCATATTCAGCTGTCTGCTCATTTTATCTAACTCTGTGTCTATTTCTATGAGCCAGGAAATTCAGCTACATCTCCTGCTCTTGCAAGTAGTTATCTTATGAAGAAGAGGTCCTGTGGTGCACTGTAGTGTAGTGTCCCCTGTTTACCAGAACCTGGCACTTAAGAGGTATCTCCAGTGTGTGTTGCATGCACCCTGCTGTTGTGGCTAAGCCATATTTGCCTTCAGTCCAGTCATCGGCAATGGCTCCCTGTGCCTGTCATGGGCAAGATTTGGTCCTTGTGTCATTAGTGGGCCAATCTGGGGCCACCTTGGGCTTGACTTGGGTCAGACCAGGCTTTTTCCAGAGCTGTCATTGCACCAAACTGGAGGACACTCTTCCTGTCTTGTCCCCTAGGAAGCTTTCATTCACGGGTGGTCAGGGCCTGCAGTCAGATTAGATGTCTGCCCCCAATCCACTGCTGGGGCTATAGTTGAACTGGTTATCTTTCCCTCTACCTGGTGCAGGAGTCGCTTTGGAGTGGTGCTGGCCCCTTTTGGGACTTCTTGCACAATACCATGCTTGTAGCACCACTTTGATATACTCCTGTTGAGGCAGGGGTGGAGTGGGTAAGTTCACAGGAGAACAGGGGCATGTCACACTGTTAGCAAGCTAGGTGGAGAGGAACCACACTGTGCTGGCTACTGCAGGTGTCCATGCATCTAGGGTGGGAGTTGAGGGAGAGAAATGACATCACAAGCTCTTTTGTTCTTGCAGAAGTCTCCCAAAGATCCCTGCCCCTCTGCACACCTTCTGTGATGAGTTAATAAATCTCTTTCCCATATACGTTTTTCAAACTGCTGTTTATAATCTGTATCTCAGCAGGACTGTTTGTTGTGCTGTCTCTTTAAGGGCAGGCACCCAGTTTCCTCTGGAAGTCTTTCAGAGCAAAGCCAGTGTTTTTTATCCAGATGTTAAACCCCACTGACTATAGGAACTGAAGAAAGTAAGCCCCTCTGGTTTTCAAAGCCTAATGTTGTGGGGATTCATCTTCCCTGTGGGGGTCCCCCACCTGGAGTGGGGTCTTCTGCATGCTTGCAGTGGCCCACAGGTTAGCTTGGTTCCTGCCTGTGTCTCTGCTCTTTCTACTGTTTTTGATGTAGCCTCTTCTCCATGCTTAGTTATAAAGAATCTATTCTGCCAGTCTTCAAGTCATTTTATGGTTATTGACACTGATGTATAAATAAGTTGTATCTGTGGGACAAGGTGAGCTTAGGATCCTTTTACGCTGCTATCTTCCCTAGAAGTCACTAGAGATATGTGTTTTTATTTTTATTTTTATTTTTTTAAAGATTTATTTATTGGGGTGCCTGGGTGGCTCAGTCATTAAGTGCCTGCCTTTGGCTCAGGTCATGATCCTAGAGTCCCAGGATCCAGCCCTACATCGGGCTCCCTGCTTAGCGGGAAGCCTGCTTCTCCCTCTCTCACTCCCCCTGCTTACATTCCCTCTCTAGCTGTGTTTCTCTCTTTCAAATAAATAAATGATCCTGGGACTCTAGGATCATGACCTGAGCCAAAGGCAGGCACTTAATGACTGAGCCACCCAGATGCCCTGAGATGTGTGTGTATGTGTGTGTTTATTAAAGATTTTATTTATTTATTTGAAAGAGAGAGAGAGAGAGAGAGAGAGAGAGAGAGAGAGATCACAAGTAGGCAGAGAGAGAGGAGGAAGCAGCTCCTCACTGAGCAGAGATCCTGATGTGGGCCTGGATCCCAGGATCCTGAGATCATGACCTGTGCTGAAGGCAGAAGGCAGAGGCTTAACCCACTGAGCCACCCGGGCGCCCGAGATACATGTTTTTAAATGTGGTTTTCTTATCGTCCCTCCCACGATGGGACATGATCAGCTGACATTGGCCATTGTGACTGTGCACTTTCCACTCATCATATGGAGTGTACATATAGCCCTCTGAAAATCTCCTTTGTCCGTATGACAAATATCAATCCTAGAAACTTGACAGTGGAGATACCTTGGCTAGTTAAAAACATAGGAAGTTTTTATATAAGATTTCAAAACCCTAGATTAGGAACACGTCAGTAAATTCATTCAGATTCTTAACCTAAATTTGCTGAGAGACCTTAAAAATTATTTTTCAAAGTCTCCATTTTCCTAACTCTGAAGTGAGAATAATTATCTTGTTCATATATTTGCAAATACTACTGCAAGAACTAGCAAGACTATAAAACCCATACTTCCATAGATTCATTTTTTTGATCTTACATACATATGTGAATTTCATAAATCATTGTGACAAAATAATTATACCCATGCACAGTTTTTAAAATGGTTTTTAGAAATCAAGTGATTCAAAGTAAAAATTCTGATCTTTTCACAGTAGGTAAGTTTCTCTAGTTTAAAAGCTTTTCTTTAATTCAAAGTTGAAACAGACTCCCTAAAGAGAACTATTCGATTTCTTTTTCTTAGAAATATTTCAAAACCAGCCGTAAATCACTCACAAGTGAATCAACATTTAGAATTCCTGAGATTAATGATCAATAAGAAAGCAACAAGATGAGATTGTATCTGAGTAATGCCTCTTTCTATGATGCCTTCTCTTCTCTACTGATCATCATCAGGAGCATCCAAGCATCCAATTTAAGAAATGTGGAAAAGCACAACAGAACTCTAATAGTCATAAAATATTAGCGATAAAAAGTGAACATGTGTAGAGTTTGAAAACTTAGATGATGTAGATAAATTCATGGGAAATTATAACTTAACAAATCTGACTCAGAAAGGAATAGATTTTAATTATTGCATAATAATTATTAAAGAAATGTAGTCAGTAATTAACAATATTTTTTAAAAAGAAAGCCAGTGTTATTTTAGAGTAAACTCTCTCAGTTTTTTTAAGAATAGAAAATTTCGGGGTGCCTGGGTGGCTCAGGTGATTTAAGCGTCTGCCTTCAGCTCAGGTCATGGTCTCAGGGTCCTGGGATCGAGCCCCACGTCAGGCTCTCTGCTCAGTGGGGAACCTGCTTCTCCCTCTCCCTCTGTCTGCCTGCCACTCCGCCTGCTTGTGCTCACACACACACACTCTCTCTCTCTCTGTCAGATAAATAAGTAAAGTATTATAAATAAATAAACAGAAAATTTCAGTCATATACCAATTTGTGTAGAGAATAAAAATGAGGAAACTCTACCTAATTTTAATTCATTTTATGAAGCCAATATGATCTGGTTACCAAGAATAGGCAAAGATGATAAACCTAAGGAAAAGAAAAAGGAAAAGGAAAGAAAAGGGGGAGATGACTGGCCATTCTTTTGCATCAATAGAAATTAAAAAATCCTAAGCAAAATTATTAATAAACCTAACTGTATATAATAGAGTATCATGATCAACGTAAATGTAATCCAGAAAAACAAGAGTAGTTTAATGTTAGAAAACTATACATGAAATTTCTGACAGTAACAGAGTAAAGAGGGGGAAATGATCATTTTATTACATATAAAAACATCATTTTGGGGCACCTGGCTAGCTCAGTCAGAGTATGCAACTCTTGATCTCAGGGTTGTGAGTTCAAGCCCAATGTTGTGTGTAGAGATTACTTAAGTAAATAAACTTAAAAAGATCATTTCACAAAATTTAACAGTAAAAGACTAGGCATGGGAGGTAAAACTTCTTTAATCTGATGAAGATTATTGTTAGTTCACCACACTAAACAGCACTTTTTTTTTTACTTTAAATTTATTTTATTTTTCCAGTGTTCCAAGATTCATTGCCCATGCCCCACACCCAGTGCTCCATGCAATAGGTGCCCCCTGTACCCACCACCAGGCTCTCCCATCCCCCCACCCCCTTCCTCCAAGTCCCTCAGTCTGTTTCTGAGTCCAAAGTCTCTCATGTTTCAGTAAACAGCACTCTTAATGGAGAAATGCTAGAAACACTGTTTTAAATTAGGAATGAGATATTAATGGCCACTATTTAAGAATGCTTCTTTTCAAAATTGTACTGAAGATCTAGTCCTAGAAAAGACAGTCGAACCAAAAGAAGAAGTGGAGGCGGTGGAGGGAAAAGAGAAGGGAGGGAGGAAGGGAGAGAGAGAGAGAGAAGAAAGAATTAAAGTTATAGGACTGGAAAGGAAGAAATAAAACTGTCATTTTCTGAAGACTGTATAATTATCTACATTGAAGGCCTAAATACTGTAGACAATTGATATATGAGAGAGATGGACTGAAGATCACTGGGGAAGCAGTTGGGTTGGGATGAAAGTTATCCATACAGAGAAAATGAAAATGGATTCTTACCTCACTCCTACACACAAAAATCAATTCCCTGTAGTTTAAAGAAAAGTACAAGAAGAAAAAAACAATCAAATTTATTAAATAATTCTACAGAAAAACAGCTTTATAACTTTAGGATATGAAAGAATCTTTTATGTCAGACACAAAAAGCACAAGCCGTAAAAGAAAATATTGATACATTAAACTACAATAAAATTTAAAACTTCTGTTCATCAAAACACATCTCAAATAAAATGGAAAAACAAGCCACAAATTGGAAGAAGATATTTGCAATACAGAACTCATAAAATCAATAATAGAAAAGCAAAAAAAAAACCTCAGTAGAAAAATGGGGGAAATACACAAACAGGTATTTCACAGAAGAGGAAATATGAGTAAAGAATAATCATGTAAGATGCTCTGCCTCGTTAGTGATTCAGAAAATGTATGTTAAAAACTATAGTGAGATCTTTTTATGCTCATCAGATTGGAAAAAAGGAGAAGGGGGAGGAAAAAAAGAGGAAGTAGAGGAGGGAAAAGAAGGAGAAGAAGAGGAAGGGGAGGAGAGGAGGGGGAAGAGAAGGAAGAGGAAGAAGAAAAAAGGCTGACAAAATTGCTAACTCTTAGAAAGGATGTGGATCAATAGGATATTTTATCTACAACTAGCAGGAGTATAAATTAAAACAATCACTAAAAAGTAATCTGTGTTATCTTGGAGTGTTAAACATTTGAATATCAAAAAATTTGACAATTCACTCCTAGATTTATACTCTCAATCTAGTAAATTCTTTGCACATAAAGATCAAGAGACACATACCAGAATACTTATGGCAGAACTCTTTATAATAGTAACAACAATAAATATGGTAACAACTCAAAAAGGAAAAGATAAATAGTGTTTTATTTACAATGGAATATCAAGCAGAAATGAAAAGGAATGAACTATTGCTACACACAAAAATATGAATTTTAAAAATGCAATGTTGGGGACACCTGGGTGACTCAGTTGAAAGTCCCAACTTTTGATTTTGGCTCGAGTCAAGATCTCAGGGTTATGAGATCAAGCCCTGCATCAGGCTCTGTGCTGGGCATGGAGCCTGCTTCAGTTTCTCTCTCACCCTCTCCCTCGCCACTCCCCTCCAACCCCTCTGTGAAAAAAAATCCAGAAAGACTATCTTGAGTGTGATACCATTTTGATTTTTTTAAAAAAGGCAAATAAACAGTGTATTGCTTAAGAATGTATTACATATAGGGCACCTGGGGGGCTCAGAGGGTTAAGCCTCTGTCTTCGGCTCAGGTCATGATCTCAGGGTCCTGGGATGGAGGCCCGCATCGGGCTCTCTGCTCAGCAGGGAGCCTGCTTCCAGCTCTTTGCTCTTTCTCTGCCTGCCTCTCTGCCTACTTGTGATCTTTCTGTCAAATAAATAAATAAAATCTTTTAAAAAAAAGAATGTATTACATATAACATAAATAAAGAATTTGTAGAGAGCAGTTAAGATGACATATATTAGTATATGTTAATAATATAGGTTATGTATTATATATGGTTTATATAGTTTATATATATAGTTCAGAAATACATGCACATAAAAATTTTTTCAAAAATTCAGGATGATAGTTACCCCTGGAAGAAACAGCAGAAGGGTAAAAAGGAAAAGAAAGGGTAAAAAATGATTATATCTGATGGTCCATTTCTTAAGTTGGGTGGCACATTCACAAATGTTTCTTTTATTATTATGTTTTGTAACAGCCAAATATGTTACATATATGTTTTTGTATGTAATAAATATTTTACCAAACATAAAAATAATAAGATAATAAGTGGCCATTCTTAAAAAGAGAGTAATGTTGTGACTGAGAGAAGGGAATAACAGAAAAAAGAGAATATTAGAGAGCTCATGCCAAGAATCCTTGGTTTCAGTGAAGGAGAAAGTGAAGTTATCTGAAAATGAGATAGGTGGGAATAGGGAGGGGCTTGTGAGTGGTTTGTAAAGAAAGGAGAAAGGGAGGAAAGGAAAGAAAAAGGAAGGGAAGAGAAAGGGATAGAAGATTAGAGAAGATAGTTATTATCTAAGGAAGGAGTGACCACAGAAAATAGAAGCGTAACTAACCTTAGCTTCAGGAGGCCAACTGAAGTTCAGATCGTAAATAGGAAGTGTATGTATTCAAGACTTCTCCCCTCAAAAGTTGACTATTCAGCCAGCGGAACAGAAAATGATTGAGGATTAAGATAAAGATCATCATGGAGGTCGTGACAAAAAGTCCAAAAAGTGGGATGCCTTGCCAGCTCAGTTGGAAGAGCATGGGACTCTTGATCTTGGCGTTGAGTTCAAGCCCCATTCTGTGTGTAGAGATTACTTGAAATAAACTTCTTTTAAAAAAAAGATTTTATTTATTTGAGAGAGAGGGAGAGAGTGGGGTGAGGGGCAGAGGGAGAAGCAGACTCCATGCTGAGCAGGGAGCTTGATGCCAGGCTCAATCGAAAAAATAAATAAACTTTTAAAATAAAGTTCAAAAAGTGAATGGCTGGGTGACTAAGTCAATTAAGCATCTGCCTTTGGCTCAGGTCATGATCCTGGAGTCCCAGGATCAAGCCCCATGTCAGGTGCCCCGCATAGCAGGGAATCTGCTTCTCCTTCTCCCTCTGACCCATGCCACTTATGTTCTCTCTCTCGCTAACTCTCTCTCTCAAATAAATAAATAAAAACTTAAAAAAAATTTTTAATTAAAAAAATTCAAAAACCAAAAGAGGCTTTGGATGTTGACTTAAATAAATTCATATCCTTCAGTCTAGGTCCAGGAATCCAATCTGAGAAAATAATCCTGAGTTTTGAAAAACCTTTATGCATGAAAATGCTCACTACAAAATTATATATAAAAAAGAAAAAAATAATAGACGCGGGTGGCTCAGAGGGTTAAGCCTCTGTCTTCAGCTCAGGTCATGATCTCGGGGTCCTGGGATCGAGTTCCACATCGAGCTCTCTCCTCGGTGGGGAGCCTGCTTCTCCCTCTTTCTGTGCCTGCCTGTCTGCCTACTTGTGATCTCTCTCTCTGTGTCAAATAAATAAAATCTTAAAAAAAAATTCTTCTAAAAAAATAAATAAATTAGTGCCCAATAATAGTGTAATGGAAAAGTGAATTATGATACTTAATGTAATTGATGATATCTAGATGGATGGTGATAAAGAATTTACATGCATAACTAGGATGCAAATTTTATACAAAGTACAATCATAACTACATAAAAGGCACTATGCATAGAAAAAATGCAAAGAAACACTAAAATGTTGACAGCAACTGTTTTTAGATACTTTGTGGGTGGTTTTTTTTCATTTGTCTACTTTTCCACATTGTCAAATTGTCTTTAATGAGTATCTATTACTTTCAAAACAGAAAATAAATGTAAAAGATACATTTCTTAATGCTTTAAACTGGGTGGAATATCAAATAAATCATGATGTGACTAATGGACTGGCAGAAAATGATCAACAAACCAGAAGTCACAATGACGGTCATAATGAGGACAGAATAATTTGTTTTAACAGAAGATAAGAGGATAACAGAGTGGTAGATTAAAGAAAAAAAAAAAAAACCTCTACATTTGAAATCTTGAAAGTAATTTTAAGTTCCAAGTATAGTTGTAATTGTGGATGGCTAAAATGGAGATATGTACACATACACACATACACACACTCAACGTAAATAGGGATGGATTTTGATGTGGGGTAAAAGAGAGTGAACCAAGTGAGAATGATCAGAGTTAGTGAACTTGAATGAGTAAGCCAGAATTATAAAACTTTTCTGTTTGGACTTCAAAAGAGAGACACAAATATTTAGCAACATCACCGTGGCAAAGCAAATTGTATACTTAGGGTTAGCAGTTATAATGGAGATGCCAATGACCACCACAAATTCATTCTGTGATAAATATATAGAAATAACGTGCTTAAGTTGTGCTCTATCTATTAATAGGTCCAGTTGTGTATGAACACATCCTGGATTCTGAAATAAATGGCCCTACTTTTATGGGTTTTTTTCTCCATGCATAGATTCCAATTATTTTTCAAAGTATATGTTTATATTTCAAATAAGCCTGGTATAACTCATTATATAAATAAGGCTTCGGTCGCCTGGGTGGCTCAGTGGGTTAAAGCCTCTCCCTTCAGCTCGGGTCATGATCTCAGGGTCCTGGGATGGAGGCTGCATTGGCCTTCTCTGCTCAGCAAGGAGCCTGCTTCCTCCTCTCTCTGCCTGCCTCTCTGCCTACTTGTGATCTCTCTCTGTTAAATAAATAAATAAAATCTTTAAAAAACTAATAAATAAATAAACAAACAAACAAACGAATAAATAAGGCTTCATTAGTAAAGCATATTAAGCAATCTTCTTTGAAGGTAGCATTTTCCAAGGAGCCTCTGTAAAATATCTTTCAAATGTATCCCACTTTTCCTGTCATACACTCTAGTCACTGAGAGAAACATTATTTACATTTTTCTGAATTTCCACATATACCTCAATCAACCCACCACAGCAAAGTGTAATACATTATTACATGTGTGGGTTTTTGTTTTACTCCTAATATTTATATTAGTAAGAGCTACATATTAATAAATTGATATCATCAATATTTGGGAAGGATATGGAAGACTTGGAATGTAATTAGATTGAGACAGGCTTATCTTTGCTAAGACTCAGTTTTGACTTGGGAAAGCCTCTCCTCTCAGTGCTTCCTAACCCATGCAACCTCTTCAAGGATCCCTAGAAGCCTGGGCATATTTCTCCCTCTGTTCATGCCAGAATCCGTTGATACACCTACTTCTTTGTCATTCTGTGAACCCATTGAAGCAGAGAATATATTTAGTTAACTTTTATATGTTAACACCCAGAAGAATTCCTGAAGAATTTTTTTTAAGAATGATTTATTTATTTGAGAGAGAGAGAGCAGAGGAAAGAGACAGAAGGAGAGGGAGAAGCAGGCTCCCCGCTGAGCAGGGAACCCAATGTGGGGCTCCATCCCAGAACCCCGGGATCATGATCTGACCCAAGGGCAAGGGCAGATGCTTAACTGACTGAGCCACCCAGACACCCCATTCCTGGAGAATATTATAAGTTCAATAAATATTTGCTTGAATGATTGAGTGAAAATAGGAATTAACGATTAAATGATTTCCATAATGTTTCAGTATTATCAAATTGCAGAATGCAAATAGACTAAAATTTGTTGATCTGGTTTTACGTGAGTCCATAGCACAGTACTATATTCTAAAGAATTATGAAGTTTTTACCTAATCTGCACTGCTAACCCAAAAGTCAGCCTTTATTTGAAAATTAATTCTGGTATACTCTAGATGTCTTAGAAACATTACGATGCCTCCTGGTAAAACTCCCAATTATGTGTTCATAAATTTGTTTTTAACCTGTCAAGCATGCATCTCTCCTCCTGTATCATACCTATTCTATTCTTAGTGAAATCACTGGATTCCAAATCACAACAGCATGCTTTAGTTCAGCAATAATTTAGCAGAGATCAATCCAGTGCTACATGGAAAGATGCTTATTTTCTCCTGCACCTCTGCCTCTCACTCATGCTCATCTAGCCCTTTTTCCAACATCCATGACAAAAGGACCTCCCTCCTCCCCTGTCTGTTTTACTCAACAAGCCACTGTAGAAAAAGCGGTGAACTAAGAACTGCCAGTCCAGAGACCTGGCCCCAGGGTTGTTTGTATCTTGAGTTGATTAGACTTTGAATTTTTACCTTAACTACTTGGGGCCTCCATTTCCTCATATATAAAGCGAGGGAGTTGCAACAGATGATAATGGTAAAAAAATAATAACTAAAAGTTTTTATTAAGCTTTTACCATATATGCAAGGAACCATGCTTTGTGCTTTATATATATTATCTCATTTAATTTTAATCCTCCAAATGAGTTTATAAGGTGTATCAGTCTGGGTCCAGCAGGAAACAGATGGTACATATCAAATTGAGTAATTTGAAGAGTGCTTCATAAAGGGACTGTGTTAAAAAGGTGTGAGCAGGGTGTTAGGAAACCACAAAGGATGGTGCAGTGCCCAAGGCTAGCAATGGAGAGGAAAGTGACTACCTGAACCCAGAGAGCTCTGCAGAAGGCTGCCAGAGCTGTGGCTGCATGCAGCCAGCCCTCAGGGACACTGGAGTTAACACTCAGGCGTCACTCTACCCATTCTGGGCAAGCTCAACAGGTAGCCCTCTAAAACTGTCCAGACCCGCTGCCAGGGCCACAGAGAAGGTTGGAGAAAGTGAAGAGTAGATCTGGAGGGAGCGAGAGAAGATATCCAGTAATAGTCAGTATAGTTAGCCTGTTTACCAAAGTAATACATGAGATTACTAAGGGTCAAGGAGGTTAGTGACTTACTTAAAATTACACAGTTGACACAGAACAGGACCAAGACTTAGTCTCTGCCTGGCAGACTCCAGAGCCTGGGCTCCTGACCGCTTCTCAGCCTAAGAATCCCTTTCTGTACTTCCAGAGTTAGAGACAGCCTCAGAAGTGATCTCATTCATCCATCTCCCTTGAAGATGGTTGAATGAGGTGTCTTTCCATTTAATATTTGAGCGTTGCAGAGACCTCAAGTCACCTTTGAAAAGCTAGTGGTCTTCCTATGCCTGTACTTACTGTTTATACTCTGATGTGTGATTTTGATTTAGAATCCTGAGTGGGACACTGGTAGGGACAAAGTTGTTAGACAGTCAAAGGAAGAGAATAGCATTTTTTATTATATATATGAAAAAATTTCTTCCTTCTGACATGCTGTCAAAATCAAGCATAATTAAAGGATTTTCCTTTTCTGAAGAGTAATGGAGTATATAGTGTGGGGAATGGAGAGGGGAATAAACTGATGATTGGATTTTCCTATTTCTCAGGCTGGAACTAGAATATAGCCCAAGACTATGCTAAGTGTTCAAGAACACTCTGGAAACAGTGAGCAGAATGGAAGATTTTTAAATGAAGTGAAACCAAAACCTAGGATTAAGCATATTCTTCAGTATCCCTGTGAAGGCTCTTAAGAAAAGGAAAGGAAGTTCTCATACAGTGAATAGATTGTTAGTTACTTCTTGCATGAGAATTAAATTTGCTTAAGAGGGAAGACTGTAGTAATTATCTGGGGTCAAGGGGCCCATCCCCAATCTGTCTGCTCCCTTGTCAAATAGAGATAAAAGTCCCACTCAGGACTCTTAGTACTGGGGAACTCTTCCTGTACAAGCATTTCCTGACCTACAAACAGGTTATTGTCCCCCAAAATCAGTAATTCATTTGTTGGAAATATGAAACAAATCTTCTAGAAGCCAGGATGTTATAAAATGTGACTCAGGGCTTGACCAGTCCTCAACACGCATTTAAACCCAGAATCTAATTCAACTAGCATTGCAAATGTACTTCCTGGCATGAAGCAAGAAGGCAAGTGACAATACTGGGAACTTGGCCTGGCCCTATCCCAGGTCAAGTCCTGTACCTGGCCTGTTCTCAGTGCCTCTCAGAGGTCACAACTCCAGCAACTGAAGCCCAGGGCAAGCTTGGAAGCTTGAGTCTCGCACAGGCTGGAGTGACAGATTGTTCGGCTATCTCTTACTAACAGGGCTTAAGAAAGCTGCTGGGGGTGAACAGTGAGTGTATCAGCCCAAATATGCCTCACCTTGAACTACAAATGTCTTTTTCTTTTTTTTTTTTCCTATTTTATTTTAACACTTGAGTAGGTGATGTATCCTTTATTCCACCTTTTAAAGTAGAATAGTTACATTTTTATTTGATCACTTGACAAACTTCCCAATTTTAGCAGACCATCTGCCCACAAGTAATGAGGTGCTATGAGTGAAGAAAAGGGACATCTTAGTTACTTTTCAGAAGCCATCACCATGGCCTTGAGAGAATATTCTCGGGCAAAAAAGTTCATTTCAAGACTGTGTTTTAACTAGCTGGTTAGTCATAAGAAATCTCCAGAAAAATCTCCTCCCTGGATATAGGACATCTTTTCTAAGAAAAGTAATTTTCCTGCCACTTGAACCCTAGCTATGCAGGGTTTTAGATTGTTAGATAATCAGCAGCAGCTTCTTCGGGATTTGGCAGTGAGTGAAAATTGGGATTAGGACAGAATGAGGGGAAAGAGATTCCAGTGAGTCCTGCTGAACCAGGACTAAAAGTTCCCTCTTTTCAAACAAGCACTGGGTGTGGAAAAGTCAACTTCTACTTGATGAGAGAATGGGAGGTAAAAATGGGCTCATATGTAGGCCTTCCAAAGGTAAAGAACTGTGAACTTACCCTAATTTCCCTTTTAAGTTAACTTTGATTTAATAAATTTCCTGGTAACTTCCCCAAACTGGGGAAATAGAAATAGGCCTCAAGTGGCATCTCATAAACCTATCTTTTAGGATAAATGAGTGTTGTGGGGAGGTGAAGGAAGAAGGCAGAGATGAGGGAGGGAAAACGAGAGAAGGAAGGAAAAACAAAGGAAGTAAGGGAAAGAGAGAGAGCATTCTGCCAGTTGACTTCATTTCCACAGGAATCCATCCACTTGGAGCTTTTGTTGTTGCTTTGTTTATGCAAAGTTAGCGGGACTAAGAGTGAAGGAAGGGCTGAGAGATCCAAGCTGAAGAAGGCAAAAATAATTTTTAAAATGTAAATCACACACACACACACACACACACACACACAGTTTGAACCTGGGCAATCCAAGCCTTCAGACTTTGAAATGAAAACACACTGAGGAGGGGTAGTTGGGAGGCCCAGCGGCAGCGTTGTCGGTGACCGAGGGAGCTCTGGTGAATATCAGGTTCGGATTAGTGACAACTCAGAAGTCAAGCCGGCGGCTGGGCGAGGGAAGTTTGCCAAGGTCTCTGAACTCCACGGAAGAGAGAGCAGCTTCCCTGGGCGCCGGGCTGAGCTGGGCGTACCCCGAGAGACCTCTGTCCCGGGCCGGAGCGCTCACACCCTGGCCACAGATTGAGTTTGTCAGCGATCATAAAATGGGAATTGATTATTCCAGCCACCATTGATTAGGGAAGAATGCTTACTGCAGCAATGGGGGAAAGGTTAAGAGGAAATTGACCTTCTTCTTAGGTGACATAAAGTCATTAGGTAAATGAGATATTCACACAGGAGTTTTAAAAGGTCATGCTCAATTTTTATTTGTGGTCTTAAGAATCAACCTGGTGCGCGACTTAGGGCAAGGGACCCCGGTCTTCCGGATGAGTGGACCCACAGGAAGAGAACTCTCTCCGCGCTGGGCAGGGGCGCGGGTGGGGAATATGTTATTGTGTTGGGAGGATCCTGTTGGAATTGGCGGCGGTCTGGGGACCCGCTAGCTTTGTACCTCCTGCCTGACCTGTGTGTGCCGTTTCTGTGTATGTGTCCGTGCCTGTATCCCTGTGGAGGTCTGTGCTTCGCGCCGGGCTCTACTCGGTTGCTTTCGCGACCAGCGAAGGGATGTCGGGCAAAGACCAAAGGCGGACAATTAAAAACCATTACCCTACCAGAGCTGGCCACGTCTCCCCCAGAGTGAAAGTGTTTGTGTGTGTGTGTGTGTGTGTGTGTGTGTGTGTGTGTGTGTGTGTGTTTAAGGAGAGAGAGAGATGTATTTATGCACATATTTATCCCTCTAATTATAGGAATTAATCCTCTTACTTATGACTAAAAGGTAACATCGAAGGACGTCCCTTTGATGTGGAAAAGCATCATTTGTGACTCACATTCAGACTGATTAAGGAATAATTGTTGTTAAACGCTTTACAAGAGGAGAGTGTTTAATTGAGGGGCATTCGTAATTTTACGGCTTAGCACAAAATTAAACGTAATTAAAAACTCAGAAATTCCAACTGATTTTCCAATTATTTTTATTGTCTGAGCTAATTGTTACACAAGGGTATCACTTCTCCCCAAAGGCATTAAAGAAAAAAAGGCAACAGTACCTTTCCCAAATTTCCGCTGGGAGGATTGGGAGCTTTGTCAGGTACAGGCCAGGTGAAGGGCCTTCCTCTTTTCCCTCCTCCCTGTGTTTGCACCTCACGGTCCTCCCTCCCCCACTATAATTAAGCTTTTCAGCAGCTCTCCCCTTTCTCTGAGTTCCTGCAACACCTTGGGATGTGAGAAAGTGATGGCAGTTCTCTTCTGCAGATCATTACAGCAAAACTGGAAGTATCTGTAGAAGGCTGATGAATTTCTTGAAGTAACACTTGTCATACATGGCGGAGAGATTAAAAAAACCTAAGTAAACACAACTCTCTGGGGGCGATCCCTCGATGCCTCTGCCTTGGAGTTGTGTGGCAGGAGGGAGGTAATAGGCAAACACTGGCTGGGAGGTGTTTATAAACGCGCACGTGAAGACACACAGATGCACACAGCAAACTTTCTTTTGCTTTTTATTTTTTTAGTTTTTTTGTTTTGTTTTGTTTTCAGGGAAAGATGAGTAAGACAGCTTCTCAGGTGGATTCTAGATTTTTTTTTTCCTTAATGCTGGGATTGAGGGCTCAAAGCCAAGCTATCTTAGTATGAGTCGCTTATCTTAATGTTCATACAGATTTATTTAAATACAACATAAGGTTTATAAAAAATGCTTCAATGTTATGGAAATGAAAATGCATCCTTACAGCTCATCCAGAAGTGTCCCTGTCTTTCCTATCAGACTTGGAGGGAATCCTAGAAAATAAAAAATAAAATAGCATAAAATTGGGCAAAACATGAATTTATAAATTTCCATTAGTTTAGACTGAGTGTAGAGCTATGGAATGTTTGCGATTCAGGAAGTGTCTTAATTTCTCTGTGATTTTTAGGCTAGAGACCTCAGTGGATTCAAGCTTTCTATCTGGCTTTCCCACCTACCACCACCACCACCACCACCTCACCCCTCCCATAAAATAAATGATTGCCTCTGATCTGACGTGCAAGGTGAAAATGGGTAGAATTAAAACTGTCAATTCTCCTTCCAACTTGTGTCTTTTGATTGAGTTCAAAAGCTTTTAAAGGTAAAATGTGCCTATCATTTATATGTATTATTTCTTTTTCTCCTATCACAGTCTCTAAGTAAAAGAAAGAAAACGTATTTATATTTTCAAGTTCATTTTCCCTGGAAGATTTCAATCTTCCAGGTAATTTGATGATGGACTCTGACACCTGGGCGAATGCCTGCCCGGCAAACAGCCCGGTTTACACGCGTGCGCTATGGAGGTACATTGAAGTCCAGTTTTTCCATTTTTCTACCCAACTGGTTTATTTGGAGCTGAGATGTGGGTATTTAGACTTGAAGCTTTCCAAATACTACAATACTATTTCGGAGAAAAGGCTAGAGTAGGCCGAGTTGGGAAGAAAGGAGAAAGGGAGCCCTTTGAAAGTTAGAAATGGTGAAAAAGACATGTAATCCGATGTGGAAAATTGAGTAAAAGAGGCAGTGCACACTTTAGCTTAGGCAAAGATTGCTGAGTCCTTTGAAGAAACTGACACGGATTTTCCAGAGATGGGAGGAAAGAGGGAGATGGGGTGGGGGTGGGGGAATCCTAGGGTGGGCATTTTATGTAAATGAGTACATTCGAAATGTAGTACAAATCCAGTATAGTAAAACTGACAGTTCTGACAGTATTGACAACATAAATATATGTTTGAACACTGCACTTTCAGACACTTAACCGATGAAGCAATAAAAAAATTCGACGACAATATTTCAAATAATCGACATTGATGTTTTGATACATCATTTTTATACTCCCAATCGATCTATCACTCTAGGGCTGGTCAATTTTAAGTAAAAATGGGCTGCAATTATTTGCACCTTGGCTAATGATGACCTAATAACAGTCCTCAATTTATTACACCCATACTGTGCTTTCTTCTTTTGGTGTTGGGAGGTTAGGGAGGAGGCAGTTCTTGAGGATCAAAACCTATGATTGTGTCACTCTCCCCCCCCCACTTTCTATTCCATTTTTGAGATTATGGAGAGGGGGCAGAATTTCAGAATTTGGAAGGGTTTTTTGATTACACAAACACTGCAGGCTGATGTCCCCTCATCTCAAGTAGCCACCAGGTCTGTATTGTAACATGGTTCTCACTTTTACTTTGTCAGGTCAGAACTAAATTTCAGAAAATAGAAAATACAATCAGAAAGTTGCATGACTCTAAATCTCTACTAGGCCCCATATTTCCTGTTTCAAGGAGTAGATGGAAGAGATTTGCTCAAAGGGAGAACTGAAGATTTCTGTAAGGCTCAGAGAGTGGTGTGTGTCTAGGGAGGTTGGAAAGAGAGTAAGAATTTTAAAAGAATATCTAAAGCACCCAGATGAAGTTGAATCTCTCCTTCCTCTCCTTTTGCCTGGGACGCTCTCCATACCCCGCTGAGGGCTTACAGGCTACTGTTGAAAAGCAACAAAAAAGCCACAGTAAGAAAGAAGACAGATCTCTTGGAGAAAGGAAAGAGGACATTGTTGAGTACTGCATCCTCAAGCCTGCCTTCCCGTAGTTTCTAAGTGTTGGCTTTCTCCTCTCTGCCCGGTGGGCTCTCCAAAGCATTCACTCACTCCCACTTTTCTTTCCCGCTCCTCTCCAGGGAGCGGGCCAGAGGGGAGGATAAAGCAAGCTCATTTTGCAAAAGAAATCCTAGACAGGCCCAGGATATGAACTGGAGCAGGGCATTGTGATGTAGAGTCCTGCAGGCAAGAGAACGCGTGGGGAATGGGGGTGGACCGCAAGCTTCCAGTTCTCTCCCAAAGACCAGGCACAAGCTGCTCCTCCCAACCCCGCGAAGCTCCGACCCTTTCTTAAACTTGCACTGAGCCTCGGCCTCCTGGCCTAAGGTCTCCACTAGTCAGGATCCCAGTGTCTGATTTTTTTCCCTCCAAACTTCACAAATGCAGTTTTAAACCCCTTCAAACCACCGCCAGCTGAGACGCTAGGACATAAGCGACCTGTGAAACACTAAGATGCTAGTCAAAGACACAGGTGGTGAGTGACCCACACTGGGTGAAGGCGGGAGCCCTAGACGATCTCCTTCACCACAGCATCACCTAGCTCCGAGGGTATCAGCCTCTGGCTGAGTCATTCCAAAGCCATCTGCGCTGGGAGTGGGGCTGGGAGCTCGAAGAGGAGCAGCAGGAGGAAAGAAGAGGGATGGGATCAAGATAACAGACAGAAGAAACCAGAGAAAAAGGAGAGAGGAAGGAAGGGAGGAAGGAAGGGAGCGCGGGAAGGAGCCAGAGACAGTGAGAGCAGGCGCACGTCGCGTTTGGAGCCCCGCCAGATAGCGCTAGAGGGCTATTTATTGAAATACTTTTCCTTCTCCAAGATAGTGAAGCAGCCGAACGTGGAAGAAATAAGACATAAGAGAGAGTAAAAGGAAAGAAAGTACAATGATTCTACCGCATCTTAGTTAAGAGAATAAATTGTGGGGTACTTTCATGTTATTAATGGGGGCGGGGGTGGGGGGAATACATGGTAGAAAGCCTAAGTGAGGAAAGGACCAAAAACAAACAAAAAGGTACCTTTCTATCTCTTGATCCCACCTAGGAAGAGAGTGAGCAAAGTTAACAGGTTAAGAAAGGAAGTGTAATTCTTCCTAGTCCAACTTTCAGAGCTGCTGGTACATGGCTGGGAAGGTCAAGAACAGTTCACAAGGATGAGCTGAGGTTTATAGAGAAGAGATATTTTTAAAGTAATAGATGGCTGCAAGGGAATGGGGAAGGGAGAAGCAAACACATTATTAGAACCGCCAAATAAAATATATATCAAAAATTCCAACTGTCAGCAAGCAGGTCTGGAGCAGAAGAGAGTCCCTCTGCCTTTGTCCCAGTGTTGCTGGGCTCAAGCCTCTTTCTGCAGGATTGCAATCAAACTCGTTGAATAACAATTTATACATACTCTGGGAAGCTTGGAGAAAAGAGCTAGACTACAAAAATTCACCGTTGCAGTCAGAACCCAAAGTACAGTGAAAGACGGAAAATGAGGACCTAGTGTAGTGGCAGAGGTGGGGTCCAGTGAGACTCAGAAAGAATAAAACATTCTGATCCTCTTTACTTGCTCAAGTCAGGAATGCAAGAAAGAAAACTTCTTTCAAATAATACTTCAGAGTATTCATTTGGTTTTATTCTAAAAACTAGCATCTCACACATCTAACTTCTCATTTAAAATTGCACTTTCCTTTAACCTGAAACAATTTTTTTAAAATCAAAGTAATAGTATCTTTCAAACCAGCAACAGAACCTCCACAAATAAAAACTAACAGAGGGGGGGGGGAAACTGCTTAACCCAAAATACTCCAATTCAAAACATTAACTAAAGTTACAAATAAGATTAAGGTTGGATTTATTTGCTCCTCTAGCAAGCCGTCAATTATTCTGACTATTGTAAGAAGACAAAAAGGATTTAAACCCAGCGATTTTAATACACAGATTAACACTTCAGACCTCACAGTTCTGAGGAATTTAGAGTTATCTGTGCTGAGGACCTATAACTTTGGGGGGGGGGAGATGAAACAAGGACACAGGCTTTTTAAGGAAGGTGGACAAATTCACTTAAAATAGAGTCTAGGTTCATAAATGCTCATTTCAAATTAAGTACTCTCCATAAAGCCAATGCCCTTTAAATTGGGTAACTATAGTGGGATTCATTTATTCTTTTAAAATTTTAAATGTTACCTATAATAGCATTCCATGTTGAAACAAAAAAGAAAAGGAAGAATAGACAAGAAGCAGTTCTTAGAAGTCTTAGGGATGCTTCAATAAGAAAGAAGTGATTACAAACAGACTAGACTCTTAAATTTGAGAGGTCCCATCCCCCTGTCCTATTCACCCCCACCCGCCGATCAGGTCCCCTCCCTTCCACCTCTTTTTTTTTTCTTTTTCTTTTTTTTTATGCAGTGCCCCACCTCCACTCCGGAGCTGAGGAGCAGATTTGGGATTCTGAAGAAATAGGTTTCAGCATCCATATTTGTTCTGGGGCACTTGTAAAATGCGATTTGTAGAGGGTCTTTGGCCTTCTGATTGTCTTTGAATTGTTTTTACTGAAACAGATCTTTTGCAGTTAATGAGTCCCCACGCAGCTGGACAGCTCCTCTCGGACACTGAGAACTCTAACCCCAAAATGACCCCAATTTGACACCGCAAGATGAAATTTTACCGCCTGTTAAAACCATTTCCAGCCTGGGTAAAAAGAGCTGACTGTTGACGGAGGTGTGTGCCGCCTTCTGCGACCCCCATCTTGTGCCTCTCTCCTGGGCCTGCCCCACCTACTTTTCCTTCACCCCAAATGTGGAAGAACAGATGAGCCTCGCAGCCTGGATGGGGGTGCAGAGGCTGAGACTGGAGCATCAGGACGTTAAATCAGGCTAGAAAGCAGAAAGTGTGTATACCCCACCGCTTTGGAATCGCTTCTATTGGACTGGCAAAATTGGAGGAGGTAGGGGGAGATAAGGAAGTACTTAAATGTTTTTCAGCTCTGTTAATAAAACATCAGCAAGTTGGTGATTAAAAGTAATAATCTTTGAATTCATCAGAGTGGCCAAGAACCGACACCCTGAATCACCTCCAGCTTGATCTTATGTGTAATCTACTGTACTGCGATGCTATTTTACACAATTTCATAAATGACATTCAACTAGGTAAGTGAAATCTCTTTAGTCGTATGAAATTTGGGGTTCTCCCCTTAGGCAGTTGAATTTTTTAAATGATGCAGATTTTCCTCCATTAGGGCTTCTTTTTTAACACTCTTACACCTCTTAACAGAAGTCTTTGGAGTTAAAGATGATTGCGGTGTTTTGTGTTTTTTTTTTCTTTGACTCTATCATAAAATGTCCTATTTCTCTCTCTTTCTTACATCAGCCAGATTGTCTCTGTAGTTAGCTTTAATGTATTCAGTACAATGCAAAAGAAGTTACAGAATATTAGAAAGTAAGGAAGAAAGGAGTTGAGGTTAAAATGACTTCTGCATTGCCCAAAGGATTAAAACACATGAAAATCGAGTTTCAGGTTTTTTTTTCTTTAGTAAAAACCCAAGATTATCATGGAATTATCAACCCATTATTTATTTAACAACTGTTTGAAAATACAGACATCATCAATCGGTTTGAATTGTTTTTACTCGGATGCACTTTCACATAAGAAATTTATGTATTTTTTTTAAAAAAATAATGACGTTTTTCTAAATAAAGGCTGTGGGGGATGCTAACTCACTCCACAGTACCACTACGGAAAAAAGTGGTAAAAGCAGCAGAAGGTAGCAACGTTGAATGTTTAAACTCTGCAATGTAGAGGTTTCCAAGTTGATCTTCTACAAAAGGAACGTTTATCAAGGAAATTGAATTTCTTTTTTAAAAGAAGCAATCGGCACTTACTATACAGACTATTTAAACAATAACAACCCTGTTGGCGACAATACATACCCAATGTTGAAAATATGAACAACTGGAAGAATAAAAACTAAAAATCACTATAAACTTCTCAGCTAGCAGCGCTGCACGGGAACTCGGATCCAACAATTTCAAGATCTCTGGTAAAAACGCTTGGCAGGCAAGACCGGATTATTTTTCCCTCATCCTTGCCACCCCGTCTAAACTGAATTCATGTAACTGCCGCTTGAAATAAATTTTTTTCTTTTGTGTCTTCTTTCCTTTTCTACTCACCTTTTCTTTATATGTCGGCGAGCAACTCAGCAACAAATAAGGAGGATGCTTTTAATCTTGGAGTTCTTCTAGGGAAAAATTTGAGGAGGGGGACGGACCCTCCCCACAACCTGTAGGTTTCATACCCGTTGGATCATACAGGCTTGAAGCCGGGCGTGAAAGTGCTGGAAATCTGGTCTAGACTCTCCTCTCCGAAGCTCCGAGCGCCCGGCCGTTCCTGCTTTGGTCAGCTGGGCAAATACATCGCAGTCCGCAGCCCCGCTCCCTGGCGTCGCACTACCCTCGCCTCTGCCAGCCCCTCTGCACTATCTTTATATGTGAGGGCCGATTTCCCGCAGACATCATTGTTATGATGGCTCATTTAATCAAACTGTTTAATTGCTCTGGTAATCACTATCATCATCACAGGTGCTCAATCATTCATTATTTTGGAGGGCTTTATTGACCTCCGGAGCTCATTCCCCAGCCCTATTAAGACGGGGCCAAATTTCTCCGACTTAGCTTGGCGTCTCAGCAGGCTGCGATCTAAGCTCAGTTGAGTGTTGCCTGAGAGCTTACAGTGAAGCAGAGAAGATGGAACCCCCCACCCGCCTCCCGCGCCCCAAGCTTATCTGCGCGCCTCTCTCTCTCTCTCTCTCTCTCTCTCTCTCTCTCTCTCTCTCTCTCCTTTATTTTCCCTGTGCTTCCCATCACCCGGGAAGTTGGGTCAAAGTCGCGCGCGGAGAATATCCTACTTTCTACTCCCCAGAATGAATTCAAAGTTGTAGAGGGAATCGGCTGTTGAGGAACAGTCTGTTTTCGATTGTCTGGGCCAGGGATCATGAACCCGGCAAGAGCGAGGAGCTAGGGGGAGAGGGTGCTCTCGGAGCACGCTTGGCCGGAGTGCTGGGCAGGCGGGAGCCGAGGGGCGGAGGGGGCAGCGGCGCAGCGCGCGCAGGGTGACCATAACTCCGCCCCCAGCTCCAGGCTCGGAGTGATTGACGCAGGGCCACCAGGAAACCCTCGGCGTCGAGGTGAGACTGGTGCAGCTCCAGCCAGGGATTGGGTGAAACACCGGCCAGAACTACTTTCTACACAAACCTTGCGGGATAGTTGCCTTCCTCCCCGCCCCCGCCTTTCCTTTTTGGAAAAGTTCAAACGGAGTCGTCCGGTCTTCCCCAGGCCGCGGAATTGCCCGGTACAATTAACACAACCATTAGCTGGCGTTACCACGCTCCGGCCTCTGCACCCTGGGCGACCACAACAAAGCTGGGTAGGGAATACCGGTCAATTCTCCTTGCAAGGCATCGTATCTCTCTCCCGTGCTTCCAGCTCTAAGAGAGATCCACTTCGGAGGCGCACACTAGAGGCGCGCACACGCACGCGCAAGCACACACACGCGCGCGCAAGCATACACACACACACCCTTTTGGCGACATCAGACATAAAACACCCAAATGCCTCCTTCCCACTTCCTCCCTCCCAATTCCACCGCGGCCCCCAGAGACCCCCCAGGGTGGCCGTTGTCCACACCGCTAGGAGAGTCCTGTCTGAGTTAAGCTCATCTCTTCTTGTCCTGGAAAAATTAAATGTCGACAACAAGGGGGCTGGACGTGCACAAGTAAGAAAGTACCACTTGAAAAAAAAAAGAAAAGAAAAAAAACTATAGCTCCGCAGTAGTACGGTTTGCAGAGCCTGGTGCCCTTGGATGTTAGCAGAAAGCCTTAACGGGCGCAGTAATCAGCTCTCAGAGGAGTGGGGGTCCGCAAAATTAAAAGGAACAAAAGCAAGAGCGCCATGCCAAACGTCCCCGACACTACCCCCATTAGCCTTGAGCCCGGTGTAACGGGAAAATGAACTAGAAGTAAGTTTGAAAAAAAAATAAGATCTGAGGCTGTACCGTACTTTCCCTGTGGTTTTCTGCAGTTTTCCTCTCTGCGCTCTCCCTGTCCTCTTCATTCTCTCCCTCTTTCCTCGCTCGCGCGCGCCCGCCCTCATGCGCGCCCCCGTCCGCGCCCGCGTACACACACACACACACACACACACACACACACACAC
>PITA01023853.1:0-27330 GCA_004023965.1 Spilogale gracilis
ATCAAATCATATTTCAATAAAGCTGGAGGGAAACCCCATGTTATATAAATTCAAGTGGGAAATTGCTAATAACAGTAAGTCCAATGACAGCATGTCAGGGCTCAGATTCAGTTTCTGTGTATTTCTCCCCTCTCACTTCATATTGTGTTGGCTTCATCTTCAGGCTCGTAGCAAGACGCTTGTAGCTCTTTCTCAAATCATGTCCAGTCCCAATCAACAGGAGAAGAGGAGGGACAAAGTCTTTTTTGTGTCTCTTTTCAGAAGTGGTGAAACCTCATTTCAAAATTAGGTCATGTGCCATATTCTAATTGGATCACTGGCTAGGGAAATGAAATTATTATGATTAGTCTAATCACCTGGAGTTCAATTGATATTAGGAGCTGCTCACAGCATCACTACAGGATTCTTTTTCTATATTTTGAAGTCATCTGGGAGTTGAAAATGTTTCTATTGTCAGCCAGAGATTGGCAGAGCACTAGAGATATTGAATAAAAAATGGACTTCCCTGAATGATCTGGGAAACTGAGAAGTCAAATTGAATGAAATCCATAAATCTGAAGCTGTTTCTCATAAATTGTCTATATGCTCAAGTAGAAGGAACCTCCAGAACGTGATGTGGTAGAAGCCATGTGTCTTTTGAATGCATGTTTGTTAAACATATTTTTCTGTTTTTTAAAAACTCTGCAATTGGAAAATTGACACTTCTGGCTTCAACTGTGGCTATCTTGCTGTGAGTCCACATCTATTAGGAGACAGGCCAATCCAAGAGCATTAAGGGTCCTATCCTTCTCATTAGGCACACTCACATAATAAAATGATTATTAAATAAAAATGATTATTTCAGGTTATACTTGCAACTCTTACCTTTTTTTATTGCTGTAAAATAAGGTAATGAAGATTGTTCATAATTGGCATTGGATAATCAACTGCACAGTATCTGACTCCTGTTTCTGGTCCTATCCTGGTACCTTAGATAATATTTGTGTAATTTCATGTGAAAAAAATTAATTTTTTTTCAGAGTAATTTCTGACAGCAAATCTGATTTTTTTAAAAAATCCTCATCACAAAAGTGAAATGATTGCTTTATTTCATCAAAGGGATGATAGTTGAGAAGGTGAATATCAACATGTGTACAAAGCTAAGGAGAATGTTAACTTTCTCAAAACAGAAATGGAAGCCTCCTAGTAATAGGAGGCATCACTCACACATGTCTTGAAAAATCCTTTGCCGACCCCCCACCTCCCAAATAAAGGTCATACCAGAGAACTTCAGGAAAGTAATAATCTATTTTTAAAGAAACCCCTCAAAGTTCAGGCAGGAACATATCATTGACACGGTCGACGTGCGACTCCAAATAGGCTTACAGCACAGAAGGAACCAGGAAAAGTCAGATGGTTGCATTTAAAAGCAATAGTAATTAAGCACTTGAAGGTGGTTTGGGTTGTTGGATAATTTTGTCCCATTTGAAGGAATCAAATGAGAGTTAAAGTCTCTTGCAAGGAGATTACGTCACACTTGCTGCTTCCCCTCCTATGGCGATGGCGAGCAGGCTGGCGCCTATTTAATGCAGTTGCTGTACTTTCCCGTAATTTCCGAGGAGGGTGTGCTCTAGCCCTCTCCTTTCTTCACCACACCCTTAGCTCTGAGGAAAGGCAATTCTTTCCCGGAGGAGAACGACCCCCTGTGCGTGCTTACGACGACTGACGGGTGGAGAGTGCAGGAGACAGCGGTGTGAGAGGGGCGAGACTGTGGTGGGGCATGGCAGACTGTGGAGAGAAGGAAAGAAGGAGTGAGAAGATGGGGACACTCCGGACTCGGCCTCCAGCTTCAGTCTCCTCCCACCTGAGGAAATAAATACAGGCCTCATTTTTTAAAATGAGGGAGGGAAGACAACGCGGGTGCTCACACCCAAGTACCACCCCTTGCAGCCTACAGAACCCACAGCAAGTGGGAAGATAATAACTGGCTATTTTATTTTTAAGGTTGGCACACTACAACCCTAGTGTATCAAGAAGAAAATCTCGGGGGCGGATTCGAGTAAATAGGCACAGCAAAGATAGCCTGCCATCAGTCTGGCCGTCTTACTCGGAGGCCCAGGAGGTGGTGCAGGCCTGAGTCTCCAGCACTTTCCTTCGAGGCCCCCCTCTGCTCCTGGACTTGAAGCCTGCTTGAGGGTGGAGGAGGTGTGTATGGGAGGTTTTCCAGGGCCCTCGAGCTGGTCGCAGCTGGCCTTCTCCGCCCCACACAAGTCCCTTCAGGGCACTGAGCCCCCCTCTAGGTTGGGGGGGGAATGCGGGGGCGGCACAGGGTGGGGGGGCAGACTCATTTTGCAGCTGCTGCACAAGTGGAAAAACAGGAGGGCCGTGCTCAGTCTCAAATATAAAAAAAAAAGCAAACATTTTTTTTTTTTTTTTGGAGCCACTTGCCTAAAATCATTGTTAGAAAATCCTGCTGGCTCTATCTTCAAAACACACCTCAAACCCATACATTTCCTACTCTTTCAACCACTAGCCCTCTTGTTTAAGTACCTTTCTTTTTTTTTTTTTCCCTAAAATTCAGGCCCCAAATCCAAAATAATCAAACTTCTAAGATACCTTTTCTTTTCTTTTTGCTCTTTTGGTTTATAAAGGAAAGAATATATATATATGATTTTACTTATTTACATGAGACAGAGAGAGCACAAGGAACTGTACAGGGAGAAGCAGACTCCCTGCTGAGGGAGGGAGCCAGATGGGGTGACTTGATCCCAAGACCCCAAGATAATGACCTGAACTGAAGGCAGAGCCTTAATTAACCCAGTGAGCCACCCAGGCACCGGAAAGAATAGAAATATTCAGGTTTGCTTGAATTTCTTAAATTTTGAGTAACTCAAACATAAAAATTTTTTGGTTGCCAAATGAGAATATAAAAAACTGACAAATCAAAATAGTAGTTGAGTTTTTCTAGCTTAATTATATAAAATGATTGCATACTTCTAGAGTGAAAAAACACAACCGTTCTTCATTATATAGATTGACGCAATAACTGTCAACACATGGACTTTAAAAACGAAAATTCTGCAGACTGGTGACTCTTAGAGTTCCTGAACCCAATTCCAATCTCTGTGTGGGGGATGGGTTCCCCCACATACAACACAATTCTTGGATACCAGCAGGGTGTCCAGTCAACTCAGTTCTGATGCATCCACCAGGAGATAGCCTCAGATCCCACAGATTAAGGATTCAGTCTCACAAGATTGTCTCCCACTTGCACCCCCTTCAGATGCCCCAGGCTGTTAACCTGTGCTCCTCACAGCCCCCCTACAGATTGTAGGTTCCAAAGACATCATCCTTAGGTTTGATTAATTTGCTAGAGTGGCTCACAGAACTCAGGGAAAACACTTACATTTACCAGTTTATTAAAGGATATGATAAAGAATACAAATCAACAGCCAGATGAAGAGATACACAGGGTGAGATCCTTAACCAAGGAGATTCTGTTCTCATGGAACTTGAGACCTGGCTCAGTTGCATGTGGGAACTTTCTGGTTCCCCAAGTGTGGAAGCTGTCAGGGGGAAAAAAAAGGACCAAAAAGCTGTCCATGTGGGTTTTTATGGAGGCTTCATCACATAATCATAATTGGCTAATTCATTGGCTGATTCAACCTCTAGCCTCTTTTCCCTCCCCAGAGTTTCCAGATGGAAGGGGTGGGATTGAAGGTTCTAACCATTTCAATCACATGATTGGTCTTCCTGGTAACTAGAACCTGCCCCTGGATGGGGTCCAAAAGTAACCTTTATTAATAACAAGACCCCCATTTCACTTCTGTGGTTCTGAGCATTTTTAGGAACTGTGGATGAAGACCAAGAATATCTGAGAAATATATATTTGGCCATGTGAAGAAAGCTACTTCAAAGTGTGATGACCCAGAATTCCAAGGAAATACTTTAGCTTACCACTATGCTAAACAAGCATTGACCAAAGCAGCTAGCCCCAGTGACGGTGTATGTTCTGGCTATTGTTTGTTTTCAGGATGGATTGAGGATAATCCTGATGGTTAGCCAAAGTTCTGATGTAAATTGCTTGATTGGTATTCTGGATCTAAGGGAATTTAACTGATTTCTTTGGTGACGTGGGGTACACATTTCACTGTGGTTGTTACTAAAGAGCAGCTCCAAAATGTCCTTTATGAAATGGCCATACCAGGAACCTCAGGAAAGTAATAATCTAATAATTTATAACTGCAAGCTTATAATTCTAAGTATACAAAGGATTCATTTGCTATGCCCAGCTTTATTATCAATAAGTATAAAAAAATCTTCCCAAAATATCCACCCAAACAGCCTCTACATGATTGGAAACTTGAAGATAAGTGTTTTGAAAGAGATTATCTTGCAAAAATCAAGGGAAACATTACCTGTGGCCTCAATAGAAAGGATTTCATTGGGAAATCATAAAGGATTCTTACGTGTCCTCCAGGAATAACTAATCTTTGGAAGAAGACTACCAAACCAAGAACTTCAGATCAAGCCAATGATGATGTGGAGAATTTCAACTCCAGACAGTAAAACAAGATATATTTTTTGATATCTGTCCTCTTTTTTTCATTTTGCTCTACTGATCATGTACTTTGGTGCCGCCTAGAGGTGAAGCAAAAAATTCCATAACTCTTTCACAAAGCTCCTTTTTTTTTTTTTTTTTTTTTTTTTTAAAGTAGGAGCCACACTGCGCATGGAGCCCAACACAGGGCTTGAAGTCAGAACCCCGAGGTCAAGACCTAAGCTGAGATCAAGAGTTGGATGCTTCACTGACTGACCACCCAGGCGCCCCCACATATCTACATTTTAAATGTTAATTTTCTAATTTTTCTCTGCTCCTTGAGGAAAGGCAGAACTCTCGAGTGTGTGTGTGTGTGTGTGTGTGTGTGTGTGTGTTTTCAGACTATAGCTATTATTCTAAATCTAACTGATTAATGCATTTGTCATTCTCCACCTGATTTGACTAACAAAAATTTAACAGCTGTTCCTTTCACACTTCAAAAGATAAACTTTCTTCTGCGGGTCTCTTCTGGAATTTGATTCTTCCTCACAGTATTAAATCCTAACCTTCAGTTCTATCTAAATTGGACACTGAACCCAAAATACTTATGGTTTTTACAAAGTCTTTATGCTGACACAAGAAGCAAGCTTACAGCAATAGACACAAATATTGAGGCTATCCTGCTGTATTAGTCTGTTATATTCAGCAATTCCCCAGCCTCCACTCAAGGAATCTGTACATGTCAGGGGACTGATGATCAATGAGACTTGTACTCCTCATTAATTCATGGACAGTAAGCTACTGCGTCTTATGTGTGCCTTATTACACACACCTGTCTTGTGTACATGGAGTAACTTTTAGAGAATTTGCAATGTTTATACCATCTACTCCTGTAGGAATCCGTTTCTCTGAGTAAGTTGCTCAGAGACCTAAAATAAGGGAAGCATGAACTATTCAGGAGAGCTCCCAGGAAAGAGAACTGACTCCCTGTTCATCTATACTCTGGGTGTTCCAATTCCAATAGTAGGAATAATACAGCAAGAAAAGTGGGTACAAAATTTGTCTTTGACCCTAGCAGGAGCCACAGATACCTCTGCTCTGAAGGCCCAAAGAACTAGTCAAAGTTTAAGTTAAATGGTGGTTATGGATAATTAAATAGCCTCTGGTTTCTTCTTGGCTAGGTAAGAACTTGGTTTTACAGCAGACACTGCTTACAGCACCTACCTAAAGCACTATTGGCTAGGGAGAACAGGTGGTAGTTAAGTTAAAAGAATGACCCTCTGGCCTGTAGAACAGATTCAGATGGATTTGGGCACCTGATTTCATGGCCCAGTTTTGGCTCTTTTCTTGGCAACCTCTTAATAAGACTAATGATCACTCTGTTTCCAGTAATTACGTATTCTAGTTGACCCATGGATCCTGTCCAGTCTTATAGGCAACTGTGCAGTCGCTCTGTTTTTAAATGGTTCAGTATCTCATCTGGCAACAAAAGGCTCATGTGAAACTAACTGCAGGGCAAATGCGGACAGTGTTCTCCAAATAGTCTGTGATCGATGGATTCTGATGATGGTGTGGGTCTGAAGTATGCAGATGAATGTCCTCAGGCCTGGCCAATGTCCTTTGGCCAAAAGAGGAGATTGAAAGGTAAAAAAAACAGACCTAGGAACTTGCACTGAAGACCGCTCAGCAACTGTGATGCGACAGAATATAGAAAGGCCATTAAGGCCGTTTATGCTGTAACTACGTTTAAAACCAGAGACTATGATACTCTTCAATCAAGACAACAAATCTCCCTGCCTCCTACACAAAAATTGCCAAGATAATTACCAAATTGCCCCCTTTTTACAAAATTGGCCTCTGCTCCTCTAAACAATCCTCAGAACCACCCAGCCAAATCCTGTTCCTTCTAAAGAGGCTTTATGTTCCTGAATTATCGCCAGTCTCCTGAAGCAGCACATCAAATAAGCTCAACTTTGTCTGACTACACAGGTGCCATCCTTGGTTAGCCAGTAGTAACTACTATGGTCTGAACATTTGCACACCCCCCAAATTCACATATTGAATTCCTAACCCCCAGGGTGATGGTATCAGGAGGTGAGTCCTTTAGCAGGGTTCCTCCTCATTAATGGGATTAGTATCCTTGTAAAAGAGGCCCAGAAAGTGTAAGCACCCCTTCAGACATGCAGCCTTGTAAGAACACAGTGAGAAGGCTGTCTACAAACCAGGAGGATCTCACCAGATACTAGATCTGCCAGTGCCATCATCTTGGCCATCCCGGCTTCCAGACTATGAGAAATATGTGCTTCTTGTTTTTAAACCACCATGGTCTCTAATATTTTGTAGTGTGAACTAAAACAATGCCTGTCCAAATCTAGGGAGGCCATTTTGGAACGTCCCTATTCCAGTACTTTCTATCCCTCAAACCCTGCCCTGGCTCATGCCCTGTAGATCTGCTCCAAAGTCTTTTGGAATTAGAATGAAGATAGTTTTGGATCCTTGGGAAAGCACTGATGAGATAATTCAATTTGGCATGGAGGGATTAAGTTCTGATTAGACAATTACTTGGAATGGATTTTATTGAAAAGATCTGAAGGCATAGGCCGCTCCTCCCTAAGGTGGTCCAAGATGATGGGGTTGTTCAGATGCCAATATTTAGCATAGATTTCGAGCCTACCCTGACTTCTTTTAAGTTCTTCTGTGAGACGGCGTTTGAGCTTGCCTCTATTCTGAGTCAGGTAGGAGCAATTCAGCACATGGGAAGGAAGGCTTGCAGTGAGAAACCATAGTGGACTGTGTCTGAGAATTTTTACCTTCCATGGTGTTTTACATTGAAGAGGACCAGGAGGAGCTCATCTTTGGTCGGTAGCCATTGCCCACATCTCCTCTCTCATTTCCAACCTTCCCCTCCTTTCCTACCCCCGACGGTCACAGAGCAACCCCCCCAGCTCGCACTCCCCCCTCACTCCCCGAGGATGGAGATTCATGAGTCCCTCTTCTGGCTGCAGGCCACCGTGATGCAGACCTTCCCTGTGTCGAGGCACACAGCCACAACCTGATTCAGCTGGAGAGTTTGTTCGCAGCCGCAGACCACACCTGGGTCACTGTAGCTGGACCACCTAAGGCAAGGTGGTGTTCAGTTTGATCTGGAGCCTGGGGAGCTGGGACTCTGACCAGGAGGTTGAACTTGGGAGCTGCGTGGTATCTGGGTTTCTTCAGGAATCACTGGGGTGGCTGGAAATCCAAGTGCTCCCGTGAGTCCTTGAAGAGAGTGCCCTGGAGAAGCAGCCGGTTTTGTTGCCTGCCGTCGCTTACGGGAAGGCGGTGGGGAGGTGTGTGGGTGGGGCAGCCGGGAAGGCGGGGATTGGGTAACACCCTGTGATGTCTCTTTGGGAGTCCTGGCCTGCCCTGGGGTCCTGTTTGTGAGTGTTGCCTCACCAGGGCACTGTCTTCACAAGCCTCATGATGCTGAGGCTGGTCCGGAGCCAGCCCCTGACCAAGGAGGACCTGGCCACCTTCCCCCCTGCGCACAGCTGTTCGCTGGGTCCAAGTCTGCTTGCCAGGGTGGGCGGGAGGCTTTCCCAGGCTTCGCATACCAGATGTAGCTTATTCTAGATTCCCTTAGATTTCCCTCTATTAGTAATAATGGACTGATAGCCCCTGGGCAATTAGGAGGAAAGGGGAGGTTCTGGCTTTGGTAAGAAATGGCGTGGATAGAAGTTTGAATTTGTGACCCAATTTTGTACCTCTCAGATCTTCTAGGCATACGTCTGAGACATGCCTTCTCAATGTAAGAAAGTCCTCAACAGGTGAAGATACTAACGTGCAAAGCTGCTGTGCTACCTTCTTTGCTTTGGATAAGGTTATCTGACCCAGAAGGGCTTGGAGCAGGTCCAGCACTGAGACCTGTGGACCGTGATGAGCCAGTCACCTGTGCTGCCTCCTGGAGGTGCTGCCCAGTACTGGAGTATGAGATGGAAAAGAAAAACAACTCTTTCACAAGCTGCTTTTCTCACACATGGATCTTGGTCAGACTGCTCTGGGGTGAATGAAGAGAGGGGTTTCCGGAAAAGAAAAGACTCTCCCCAGCACTCCTCTGGATTTTAAAGGCAGACAAATGAGGGGAGAAAGGTGTGTGTGTGGGAGGTGGGGGGGTGGGGTATAGGGGCTGGGTCTTGATGGAGACAGAAACTGGTTCTGCTCCAGCTGCCTGGTGAAGTTGACACCGAGGCAACGCAGCGACCCTTAGGTCCCCAGGCATTGCCCCTGATTGCTAGAAGTTTGGGGGTAGTGATGGGATGTTCTGGGAGCAAAAGATCCTGAAGTCCCTTAAGGTATGAATAAGTCGATAATAAGGCTTCCTAAATCTCCTTTCCAGAACTTTCTCGAATGACAAATTCACATTTCGATCTCTGAAGCCATGATTAGGGCAAGCTAAACATGTCTTCACTTAACTCTTCCTGTTCTCCTCTAGCAGCCTGTGTGTCACAGTGAGGCTATTGCAGGTGAAAGACAGTGTCCTGGACCATAGCCAGTGGTGGAAGTGCTAGAAAGTGGTTGAATTTGGAGTATATTTTAAAACCAGCAAGCTTTGTTAATTTCATGGTTTTGGGCCAGTTATCAACAAATGGTAAGATCAGGATCATGGTAAAAATACTCATGAGTTAGGCTGGAAGAAAACCAATCATACTATTCTCAAAGGGAATATTATGCTTACTTCCTAATTGATAACTGAACGATTAATGGCTCAGGAAGTCTTTTTTTTTTTTTTTTTAAAGACAATTGCAAAAAGACTGTTTTCTCCCTCAATTAAGTTTCATACTAAGAATGATCAAATTAACATTCTGCCTTCTTGGGACTGTAATTCTGATCTGTAAATCCATTTCACTAGAGATTTCTGTGTGGGCACAACTTACATATTAATAATGTAGAAGTTAGTATCTCAATACATGTAGCAAGACTACATGTATTTAAATTCTAACTCTACCAATAAATAGCTCTATGATCTTCAGCAGGTTACTAATCTCTCAGGGCCTTAGTTTTCTCATCTACTACTACCTATAACCATATATATATATAGTAACTTAGTGACTACTCCAGGCTCAGGAATGATCATGTGACCTGTTAGTCTAATCAGATGTCAGGAAAGCATTTATATTTCATAGTTGAATGGAGGGCTCCCTGCTTCCTCAGAGATTTTGCCATAGCAACTGCCTCTGGCAGCCATCTTGTGGACAATGAGAGGAACCACCAATAGTTTCCTGTGGACACAGGGAGGACAGCTGGAACCTTGATAGATGTAATTGAGCAAAATTTACTCTTCCACTCTACCTTTGGATTTCAATTGTTATAATATAATTAACGAAGGATCGTTGAAAGAAAAGCAGGCAGGGACAGGCGCCCCCCCCCCCCCCCTTAGAGGAAACCACCATTAAAAGGATTTTATCCCATACTGGAAGAAGCCCTCCACCCTTTCCAAGGTGGTGGATAGATGACAAAAACCTGATTGGATGATAGGCTCCCGGAGGGTTAATCAGATTATAACAGCCTGCCAACAAGTGCATAAAAACTCCTAGACTTATAAACTCTGGAGGTATCCTTCTTGCATCCCCTCTTTCTTTGGGAGCTTTGCACTGTGGTTCAATAAATTTTGCTTTGCTGCCCACCACTCTTTGTGTGGTCTACCTCTTCATTCTTCAGAGAAATGCGACTAAGAACAGCAGGCACTGAAGGAAAAGAAATCCCGCACCAAAATATTCTTATGTTTAAGGTTGTTTCAGCCAGGGCTTTCTTATGCTTGCAGCTAAATACATCCTGATCAGGCGCCAGAGTGGCTCAGTTGGTTAAGCAACTGCCTTCAGCTCAGGTTATGACTCTGGAGTCCCGGGATTGAGTCCTGTGTCCAGCTCTCAGCTGAGTGGGGAGTCTGTTTCTCCCTCTGACCCTCTCCCCTTTCATGCTCTCTCTCAAGTAAGTAAGTAAAATAAAATTAAGTTAAAAAATGTAAAAATAGAGGCACCTGGGTGGCTCAGTTGGTTAAGCGACTGCCTTCGGCTCAGGTCATGATCCTGGAGACCCGGGATCGAGTCCCATATCGGGCTCCCTGCTCGGCGGGAAGCCTGCTTCTCCCTCTCTCACTCCTGCTGCTTGTGTTCCCTCTCTGGCTGTGTTTCTCTCTGTCAAATAAATAAAATATTTAAAAAAATGTAAAAATAAATAAATGCATCCTGATATTGCCCCTGTGGTAATGTGAGGATTAAATGGCAGAATACCTGGGAAGCATGGACACAGTGCTGGGCAGTCGCTAAGCATGGGTTGTTACTCTAAAGGCTGGGTTTCAAAAAATCTATAGGTAGGCTCTGGCTATGGGCCTGGCCTTGGTAGGATATAAAGAGATGGAGGGAGTAAGAATGTGTTTAGGGACAGGGGAAAGGGGACTAGACCCCTCTTTTTCCTTTGGAGCCTATAGTAATGTCTGAGAGAAGTAATTCTTCCTGGTGAATGGAGAAAGTCTGGAAATGGGTGTCTCCATCCAAGGGATGGAGAAGGGATAGGCCAAGGATGCTGAGGCCTGGGGGTGGGGGGATGAGGGAGGGGTTGCTACTCCCAGTTCTGTAGAAATACAGATTACTCAATTTTCAGCATTAGTTTCTTTCCAGGCGCCTTTGGAAAAGTACTTTGGAAGGAGTAACAGATTGAATCTGCTTAATTCATTATGTGGATGAGACTTGATGATCCCTCTCTTCTTGAAAGACCTCTGAAGTTAGGGGTTATTGGGGCACCTGGGTGGCTCAGTTGGTTAAGCGACTGCCTTCAGTTCAGTTCATGATCCCGGAGACGTGGGATCGAGTCCCATGTCGGGCTCCCTGCTCGGCGGGAAGCCTGATTTTCCCTCTCTCACTCCCCCTGCTTGTGTTCCCTTTCTGGCTGTGTTTCTCTCTGTCAAATAAATAAAATCTTTAAAAAAAAATGAAGTTAGGGGTTATAAGTTGCTGAAAGCTGAATAAAGGGTCAGAGAGACCAAGATGCTTTCATTCCTTTGACAGTCTTTGGTACCTGCTGCATGGCACGGTGTGAGAAGCCCAAGGTGTCATGGGGGTGACATGTCCCTGTTCTCAGGCAGTTTCAGTTCAATCTGGGGCCTCTGAAGTGACTTTTGGGGGTGCTCAGGATGGAGCTGGGTGGAGCTATGTGACTGGGTGGGATCACCCAGTAGTTAAGGTCAGAAATGAGACAACCTGGGGCAGAGTGTGAAGGAAAGGAGAAAAGGGAAGAAGCCGATGATGGGATTTGTGGAAACACCAACAGTTAAGGGATTAAAAGCATTAGGGAGCTTGGAAAAGTGAATAATGATTAATTCAGAGGGGTAGGAGACAGACTGGGAAGGTATTTTGAAAGAGAGTGGCTGTGGTGTCATCTACCTCAGAAAGACCAAGGGGGATGCTGATAAATGTATCCACTGATTCAGCTTTCTAGAAGGTCATGGGTGAACTCATGAGTGGTTTTTCTGTGGTGTTCAATGGGCATGGGTCTGATTATCATGTGTTGGCTGGTGGATGGATGCTGTGGGAACCGAAATGCCTTATTTTGTAAGTAGTTTGGTTCTAAAGGGAAAGTGAGTTGTTGGGTAAAATAAAGAGAAATGTAAGTTCTCAAAGGTTGCTGGTAACATGGAAACCTGCTCATGTTTATGGGGAGTAGGAGTGAGAGTGAGATGTGGCAGACATCACAAGAGGGATATGGGAATGACCCCACCCAATTGTGGGGACAGTCAGTGGCTTGGGGACCGAGAGAAGAAGAATTAGTCTTCCCTTAATAGAGGGGCAGAGGCCTCTCCACCGCCAAGTCCAGGGGTATGATTTCTGGTAACAGACAGTAGTACTTGATCATTGCTCAGAGGGCTTAGGTAAGGAGTTTTGGAGATACTCAAAAGCATTTATAATTGGGGGTGTGTGTGGTGTGTTGTCCTCATGGCTCACATGAGGCTGAGTGGCACCCTGAGCTGCAGCAAGGGGACATATGAAAACCTTGTTACTTGGGATGACAGGGATGGGCAGGAATGGGCAGGGACGGGCAACCCAGGAAGGAAGTCACATTAATGCATCATGTGAATGAATCATGTGAACACATAATGAATCATGTGAATGGGTAAAGAGAAGTAAGTTATACGGATGTACCTTTGGATTTTCTACTTATTTGAACAGAAACATTTTGCCATTTACCAGTTTTGTGGTGTTGTAATTTCCAGGGCCGTGCATAAATCTATATGTATACACAATGTATCTGATGAATTTCTGCTTTAAAATGTAGCGAAAGTCACTAATTTGCAATTAGGTTAGACTAGAAGGTGATGTTTTATTGTAGTGAAAATTTAATGAAAAAAAAAACCCAATGCAATTTTTACTTGCATCACATTTTTGAAGCAGTTAAAGCCAGGCTAATAAAAGTTGCCACTTCAAAGTATGGGGATCTAATTTTATCAATGGTTAAGGGAGAATAGTTGTCCTAAGTACATTTTGCTTTTTAAATGGTGGGGGTGAGAGGTTGTGCTATAAAGTAGCTCGAAAGTGTCTGGAAGTGATTTATACTTTCAAGTTGGTCAAGCAGGCATGTTCCATACACAATTTTATTTTCACTCATCTCTAGACACATACCTGTTTAGTCTCATTAGGGCCGTGGTGGGATGTGTCTTCACCTTGTCCTCCAGGATAACACCCCCTCACTTCTTTCCCTGTGTCAAGTGCTTCAGTTAGGGCTTTGTTACTTTGTATTCCAGAGTCCTACAATTCCACTGGAATTAATCATGGCTACTGAAAGCAAAATTACTAGGAAAATGGAAGGAATGGGCTCTCTTAGCGAAGAAGGAAAACATCCCTTTTGGAGAAGTCCTCCCCTCATAAGGCAGGGCTGGCTAGGTGCTAACCACGGTAATTCGGAGAAGCAGGGGGCTGTAGGTTGGCACACCTGCCCGGTCCCCCAGTGATTTCCTATTACTTGTTTAGCACATCCTCTTATTATGCTTAATACCAAGCCCACACATGCTGCTTTCTGAGTCTTGATTAACATGGAACTGATTTTTCTTATGTTACACCCTCAAAAACATTTGCGAATCTCCCCTCCCCCCTGCCCCAAACTACCAATGATTTCTTCCCTGACCTGCAGGAAGATAACTCGTATTTCAGCCCCAAATCTGTACACAGCCAGTCTGGTCGACTGGGACCAGTCAATTCAGACCCACAGGTTAGTTCCAGAGAGAAACAGTCACACTGTTTATAGACATCTTTTTAATGTTTTACTTTAAAACAAATGAGCCCAGTAAAAGAGAGCAAAGGAGATTACATTTCAGTGATAGCTTGAGATGGGTATGATACTCCTGATTGATTTGTTCTCAGGAACAGACAGCTGTATTGTCATACTTGACTTTGAGAACTGCTCACTTAAAATGCACATAATTATATTAAGTTTCTCTTACAAAAACACAACCATGTCATTTAAGGCAAAAAATATCAGCTTCTGGGGAGATAAGTTAATGTTTCTGACATTTTCTCAGTCTGGTTGGATGAAATGATCCATTAATTTAGTTGCTCAGGTTTCATCCTTTCTTGTGGTTTTGCTTTGCCAATGGGCATGAGAATTAGTCGCTGTGCCTGATTTCCTCCTATTAGACTTGTTTCACCTGCAAATTATGAACGTTCAGAATCACTGAGTCAATGGGAGGTGAGAAAGGCACCTTTGAACAGGAGAGAAAGACTTAAAAACTCAATAAAGTGTCTCTTAAAACAAAACTGGCAACCTACAGATAATTAATTTAATTGAACAAAATGCAGACATTTAGACCAGACACAGCACTATTTTTAGTCAACCTCATATAGGGGGATATTTGTTAGTAAATGTTAGCTTGATCAGCCCTACATATTGAAGGCAGACAAACTTGAACTGAGAAAGCATGTCGCTGCTCAGTGCTCAGCTAAATTGTGCTTCAAGACACCATTTGGCATCGACCAATGGGGCTTTGCTAAGTGTAAATGGGAGACCCCTCTCAACTCTGTAGAAATAACACAACAGACAAAACCCCACAGTTTTCATACAGTACGACTATCTTCGAACATCCAAGAGTTTTTGTGCTAGAGTAAGATATAGACACAAAAGAATCATGGCTTCAATGTATCAAAGTTTTTCACATCATGATTTATCACATTTTGCTATGATTAAGACCTCAGTGATGTATTTAGGGGTTGTTTCTGAATCTTCAGTCTTCAGCAATGCTGGATGAACTGTACTGTGTTGGAGGCCTAAAGAGGGGTCCCGAATACATTCAGAATTCCTGCTGCCAGTGGGGTTCGACCCAGGACAAGGTATGTCCAGGAATCAGTGCTACCTGAAAGTTGCTGCCTCCCTCCTCTTCCTCGACTGATAATTGGAGAGAGCCTGCCAAGAGGATGGTAGGTGTCTGGCTTTAGGCCAGTGGAATGATGTGTGTGTGTGTGTGTGTGTGTGTGTGTGTGTGTGTGCAACCTCCTTGGGAGGCTGTATCACAAGTTCAGGTTGAGTGGAGACATAGTAGGTGAAAATCTCATTTAATAATTTACTAAAATCCTGTGCTTCAAAAATGAAAATCATTGTTTTAAAAGCTTGATAAAATCTTTTTTTGACCGGAGTGTAAAATGCAGACCCTGACTTCTGCCTGTCTCCAGCAGCCAAGAAGATGCTGAACGATACACTCCAGCAGAGGGCGCTAGAATCCAGGTGCGTCAAGAAGAGGAGGCGTTTAAAACTTCAGTGTTTATCAAAAGGGACAAGGATTTTCAAAGGTTGAGAAGCCTATCCGAGAAAGAGCGGAAAAGTGGTTTACTTGGGGATGGAGACTAGGGAAAGCCTGGCGAAGTTCAGGAGCAAAACAGTGGCAGGGAACTGAGAAGTTAATGGAGCAGAAAGGTAGGAGGAGAGTCAGGGATTGGAGATGGCCAGTTGGGGGAGACAGCTGGGAAGGATGGATGGATTTCAGGGCCTGTTCCTGCCCTTGGACAGCCAGTTGCTAACCCTGCTTTGTTTTCCTGGCTGCTGAAGGTTTTTTTGGAGGAGAACTATCTGCCAAGGAAAAAAGCTCTTCCTTCCCTAAGTCCTTCTGTGGCTGGCTTGGATCGGAACTGAAGGGCTCTCTAGCTCCCCCTTGCCTTTTGCAAGCCCTGACGGTTGGCTGAAGTTCTGAGACTGCTAGACAGGTTTCCAACACGCAGTTGGCTTTCTTGTAAATGTATCTCTCCTTTTGTTTCACTTGGGTCTTTGCTGCTGTGCTAGATGATGTAATTGTTTTGATAGCAGACCCTGGGTACCTGGCTTCTAACCATGAATGTGTACGCCAGGAAACGGAACTCCTAATTAGAGGTTTGGGGTGACATTCTCGGGGGAGAATAGAAAACGTTCACTACAATATAAAAAGTAAAGGAAGTTTAGTTACAGCCTTCCATATGCAAAACGTACTAGGTTAATAGCAAAAAAACATTCAAGGCATAGTAAAAAATAAATACGTTGCAAAATTCTCCATTTACATATAAGAATAAGGGATGTTTGGGTAGTCGAATTCCCTAGAAATATTCATTTTCTAAAAAGACCAAGTTCTTCTATTTTGGTTTGTTTTTCTCCCTCGCATTGCCCTCTGAGGGCAAAGCTATTTTCGTTAACTTCACCTACTTCCTGGTGTTGCGTCTGGATCGTTTCAAGCCTTTCTCATCTCAGTCTCACCCAAATGTCTAATTCCCCGGGATCCTGCCTGCATTATCAGTTTAGTGGGCCTGGTTTCTCACACTTCCCCCTTCCCTGGGGCAGTCCTGGCAAGGGAGAGGGTGCCATTGCAGGGAGACCAGCCCCCGAGCACGGGCCGTCTACTCCTCAGTATTGTACTCGCGTGTGTAGCAGTCGACCAAAAGTTGATTCAGCCATCGTGGACTATGTTACCCTCAAGTCACGTGTGTCAGATAGTTTGTTTGCCCCACTGGCCCTGAATTTCATTATTTGTATGCGTTCTAACTGCAGAACATTCTCATCATAAAGGACAACATGGAAATGATGTGCAAAATCGCTTGCCACAGCATTGAATCACCAAAAGCACACAGACTGACATTCAAATCACATTAATAATAAAACGACTGAATAGGAATGGGTTGGCAAAGATATCTTGAAAGAAGCAGCCATTTCTATTATTCCCAAGTTCTGCTTTACTCGCTCCCTTGTTAGCAGCGGTTGATGGTGGCCATTGTTTGCATATACATTATGGCCTAATTTTGAAAATGTATTTTGTATTTAATCACAAAGCAGAAATGCCTGAAATTTGAAGTTGTTTACTCCTGTAATTTCAAAACGCAGAGTCAAATCTTCTATGTGACCTAATCTTGACATTTTCACACACTCCATAGCATTAGCAGTGTTTGGTTTCTCAGGATTTTAACGCAAGGTACGTTACTAAATGAGTGGGTTAATGTTGATGTACCTTGGAATTGCAGCCATCCCTAAACATGCATTTTCATGCAATTAAAAGATAACGGGCTTATATACTGCCTTTCATGTTCTTCCTGGTTCTTGCAATTTCAACTTTTTAGAAGGGCTTTCAAAATAGTTCATGCAATGATATGTATGGCTAAAGGAACTGCTTTGCTAGAAGGAAAATGGAGAACTTATTTCAGCTTGACATGAGGCAAGCTCAGGGCTTCCGTACTTTCTCCTGCTTTACAAATGCTCTGAGATGATCGTGATCTTCCAGTCCTTAGAGAGTCTGACGTGAAAGCAGTTTCCCTGGCAGGCTGCGGCACGGCATCGAACGTGTCTGTCTCAGTCTCTTCGGGACCCACCTCTTCATCAGTTATAAACAATTTGGATTCCCTCCATTTGGGGTAAAAATCTTGGCTGCCTCTGGAGCCACTTGACTCACTCCCAGAAAGCTGTATGTTCAGTTCCTCTGTCGACCTGATCAGGTTTTGTACCGACAGAGATTTGCCCAAGTCCTTGGGCACTGCGGGGTGGACAGATAACAGAGTCTCTCCCCCCATGTCAAAGCTTTTCCTTAGAGAACGGTCCTTGGTCAGACTTGACTGTGCAACCTGAACATTTTCCTTGGAGGCAACAAGGCAGGGGGTAATGTCGGAAATGCTTTCCTGCAAGCCTGTGGGGTTCGGGTGCAGGGTCTCTGGCCGGGGCAGATGCCTGATGGCTGGGAGAGGAGGCGGGATCTGTAAGGTTGTTGGGGCGGCTGGCTTCGGTGCCACATTTATTTGGTTTGCAATGTTGCTGGCGGCCGCCGCTGCGGAGCCATCACTTTGACTCATCGGCACCTGTGTTGCTTGACTGTGCATAGTAGGGCTAAGCGCATAGAAAGTCTGAGCGCTAAACTCATTTGGCGTCAGAATGAACTGCAGGCCTCGAGAGATGTTGGCACTCGCAGATCTGGATAAGCAGCCGCTGTTCTGCGCGGAACTGGACAGGTCTTTGCTATCCACGGGGCTTTGATAGTCAGATGTCTGTTCACATTCAAAAGGTGGGATCTGGAATGAGGCCAAAGTGAGGGCGGACGCGGAGCCTTTCCGGAGGACCTGTTGGTATATATCGAGCAGGCAGTCCAGCTTGGACTCGATGGACTGTACCTAAGAGCGGGGGAAACGGTCACGTTTGAGTATAACCTTTCGTAAGAATGGGCTTCGTTTCTAAGGTTAAAACAATGTAGTCAGCCTATCAGTATGATTAAATACTGAGTATGAAGTGTAATATTTTTAAGATTTTATTTGTTTATTTGTCAGGAAGAGAGAGCATAAGTAGGGGGAGTAGCAGGCAGAGGGAGAAGCAGGCTTCCCGCTGAGCAGGGGGCCTGATGCGGGACTTGATCCCAGGACCCTGGGATCATGACCTGAGCCGAAGGCAACTGCTCAACCAACTGAGACACCCAGGCATCTCAATAACTGAGGTTTTGTTTTGTTTTTTAAAAAGCAGTGAAAAAGAGAGATAGTGGCAGCCACCAAAACACATATAGAAAATAGATCTGTTACTTTACTGTGGAAAATCTATAGTTGCTTCCAGTTCAAGTATTCATCGATGAGATGAAATTGCTTATTCCTTATATAGAAATCCAAGTGTTTCAGAGAACACTGTCTATGCACAAAAAATGTAGTTACATTCACTCTTTCTTGATTTTCTTCTTTTAAAATATATTAATCACTGGGTCACCTGGGCAGCCCAGTCGGTTAAGCGTCTGCCTTCAGCTCAGGTCATGATCCCAGGGTCCTGGGATTGAGCCCCACGTTGGACTCCCCGCTCAGCAGGGAGTCCGCTTCTCTCTCTCTCTCTCTCTCTCTCTCTCTCTCAAATAAATAAAATCCTAAAAAAATATTCACTAAAATACATCAGATGACCGATATTTTTGATTAAAAAAATTTGGATGCAAAAGTCAGCCCCTCCAGTTGGAGATCATACCTGCTTTTCCACCTTGACCACCCGGCCGAGCATACTGAGGTCATCGGGGGTCTCGTGTTCTGCCGTTATTTTTTCCCGGCTCTTCTTGTCTGATGTGATTTGCCCTTTTCCAAGAATTTGGTCAACGCTATCAGAGAAAGAGGAGATCAGATTATTAATGCTGAAGAGGGAGATTGCCCCAGGCCAGAATGAAGTGTTTTGAAAAGAAAAATTAAAGACAATTATCTTTAATTTATGTAAGATGACAAAATGAACTTGTTCAGGTTGATGTGCTTATCTTCTTAACATGAGAATTACACATGACATTAATTTTCTCATTATTCTGGTCTGTGATGAAGTCACTAATGGGCAATCTTCTGGAGGAGAAACTGTCTTGAACTACAAACTAATTTGTCTGTTTCCATCTCCGACTAGGCATTTCCTGAATTTAACTGCTGAAAATATGACGAAGTCGTAATTATGATTATTTCATGTTAATAGGACAGATTCTTCTGTGAACATTTACTGTACAGCTGCTATGTGGGAGCTAAGCAGATAGAAAGTGATCATCTCTGCCTTTTGGAATTCTAGTTGGAGAATAGACACCACATGAGCTGGAAACTTAAGATTAGTTTTACGACTTCTGTAGTAGTTAATTTTATACAAACCCTTGTTTTATAATAGTTCTATTAAAGGACTAGGAAGACCATAGCCACGTGGACAGAAATTGTAACACGACCACAGGATGAGTTAAAACCATTTCCAAGGAGATTTGATCCACTGCAATGGGAATTACTTTCTTTTGTGTGTGTGTTGGAGCTGAATTATCATGAGGACGGACTCAGCGTTCCGGTTTATAGGTAGAGCCTACCTCCTGTCATCACATCTAATCTGTTATACCTCAAACTCCACAAGGACTGAGTCATTACTTTATTAATCTCTGAACGTCCATAGTGCCTGGTACACATTAAGGACTCAATAATTGTCCACTGGACAGAATGAATGAATGGATGAATGAATGAACAAACTGTGATTTCTACAACTGATCATCAGGTGGTTTACGAAGGGCCTGGTATACACCTCCCATTGGGCTAAGTGCGCTGTGGGCATATAAACAAATGTTTCAGACTCTCTCCTTGTATTTTAAGAACTCTTCAAACACAAACACTGGTAATTTGTGCCTGAGAATGAAGCAAGACTCTTAAAAAACTGAGATGACTGAACATTCTGGCTTCAAGAGAACACAAATGTGGTTAGAGTAACACATCGAACTCTTTTCTCTTAATCATTCAATAAGATGCACACCAGAGAGACAGTGTGAATCTGGCACTGTACGGGACTCTAAGGAAGGCAAAAGCCCAGCCTTAGCCACCAGCAGGGGAAATAAACTTGCACCCAGGAAACAACATGAGAGCCAACCATTAGTTTTTGAGTGCAATTCTCGGGCACAGTAGTACCAAGATTATGAGTGTCTCTATGCCCCTGGTAGCTCTCAATTGCTGTAGGTCAGAGAAGGGAAGGTCTGTTTCTAGGGGCCCGATAGTTGGGTAAAGTTTGACGAGGGAGAAGGATGGCTTCTTCTAGAAGGATGGTTGGCATTCTGAGAATAACAAAACAACAACAGCAGCAATCATTCGAATGACATCAGTGATAGCCATTAACAGTTACTGGACACTGGGTTAGTGTGTGGTAACTCATTCAGTCCTCTGTGACAATGAGGAAAACACTAACATTATCCCCATTTTTACAGATGAGAATACTGAGATACTGCATGCTGCAGATGGAGGCTCTCATGCCTGATTTATAACCTTACATAAAAATATACGTTAAAAGCAAAAGTCCAGTTATCCATGAAAAATGAATTAGAACTCTGAGAGTTTTCTCTGCAACAGGGAAGTTTCTCCGCCTGTTCCTTCACAAGAAATCACATTTCTGTTGCTTACCGTGTTTGGAGACTTTTAATTCTACACAACATGTCTAGATGACCAGCAGAATATTGTTCAATGACATCTTTTACATCATAGGGGCGCAGTGTTTCTTTAAACTTCCGTTTTGCAACGTGAAATTTCATAATCCTGTAAGAGCAACATGTTCCATATTAATCTCTATAACTCTGCTAAAAGAAGTTACCCAAATAGCTTGCCGGTAAATATGCGAACTCTGGGGGGAAAAAAAGTCAGGCATCAAATTATTTTAGGTTCCTCCAGAACTGCACATAAAAGCCCAAGATTAGGGTGGGCAATTTAAGAATATCTCATGGGAGGCACACATTGAGAATCGAAAAACCTACAAAAGAGACTTAATACTAAGTGTTTTACCTTTTTACTGTTCACTGAAACCCTGAATTAAAATCAAAGTCAAAGTGCAATTCTGCCTTTTCTATGTGACCCTCAGAAATTTAAGAAATGACACCTAGTGCCTGCATTCCTTAAGAAATATAAATTTTGTTAAAATGGTCTTTTATGTAAGTATGCAATTTCTGATGCAGATGTGTCTGCAAAACTCTCTTACTCTCTCTAGAGAAATGTACATTTGTATAGACATTTATGAAAATTCTGTTTCATAAATTTACTTTTGTAGAACACTGCTCTATTAGGTAGCCAAGCTCCTTTTGTTTCAAATGTAACACACTCATCCACTAGGCTTGGATATCTAAAGTTTCAGAAACAGAGATCTCTTTTATTATACTACTTCCCCCGACATGGACTGCATGCTTTTTAAAAAAATTTTATTTATTTATTTGAGAAAGAGAGAGAAAGAGAGAGAGCGTGAGAACAGCAGGGGGAGGGGCCAAGAAAGAGGGAGAAGCAGACTCCCTGATGAGCAGGGAGCCTGGTGTGAGGAGCTCCATTTTGGGACCTTGAGATCATGACCTGAGCCAAAGGCGGATGTTTAACCAACTGAGCCACCCAGGTGCCTTGGACCTTATGTTTTAAAACAATATTTCATCAGTAAATCCCATGCTGTCATAAATAGCTAAGTTGCCTAAGATAAACAGTAACTGCAGTAACTTGATAATACTCCCGAAGAAAGCAAAGAAGCATAACATTTTAATGAGTCTGTGCAGCCTTAATGCAGGTAAATGTTATGCCTGCCAGTGTTTTTTCAACTGTTAAATGACTCAGAGACTCCAGTTATTACACTCATGGATCCCAGGCTGGGAATCAGTCAATTAGGCAGTGCAAACCACAATTTGGTGTCCCTTGGTGGAAAGTGGGGAGATTAGGTATACCTGTCAAATTTAAACAGAAAATACTCACTTACCTAACTCAGAGCTGATGGCAAGGAACCCAAATTGTTTTATTGGTTAAGAAGCCCCAAACTCTATCTTGTAATTATATTATTAATTTCAAATTAATTGTATTCTATTTACTTTGGAATAATTTATCCATAACATTCTTATACCTCTCTCCACCATATTTTCTCCATCAATATCTTCTTTATTCAGGATAAATTTTTGGGGTCTGTTTTATTGTTTGTTTTTGTTTGCAGAAACATTGTTTTATTTTAATCTCTTAGTGTTTATTTAGCTTTAGTTCCCAATTTGTTTATCAAATTTGTTTGGGGCTCAGTCTGTTTTTATTTAAAAAAACTGAAAACTAGTGAAATACCTACCGTGTGAAGTTTTTGGCCCTGAGTAATTACTTTTTAAATATCTGTTTCCCCACACTAAATTGTCAGCTACATGAAAGCAGGGTTGGGCCTCTTTTATTCAACGGGCGGTGCTTAATAAGCTTAGCTCTTGGTACCGATGCTCCTCCTACCTCGTCACTAACACCATTCTTCTTCAACATGTGGGCTCAGAGCTGAGCACCCTTCCCTCTATAGTGGAGACAGACTTTTGTTGAATAAGAGAAGGAAAGAGAAAAAGAAAAGATCTGCTCATCTGTGTAATAATAACAATAAAACCAGAAGAAAAGCTAATCTAACAGCCCACACCCTCTTTACTTATCTTCAGAGTAGCTAATGGGATCTGGGTGGGTGGGGGGAAAGGGAAAGAAAAAATCATCTTTATACCCCTTAGGTGGTTTTTAATTGTTATTGTTTGTGTTTTCAATAATATTACCATTTGTTATGTGAGGCACTTTAAAAAAAAAAGATTTACTTATTTGAGAGAGAGAGAGACAGTGAGCGAGAGAGAAAGAGGAGGGGGAGGGGCAGAGGGAGAGGGAAAAGCCGGCTCCGTAGGAGCAGGGAGCCAGATGCAGCCGCTGGCTCCCAGGACTCTGGGACCATGACCCTAGCCGAAGGCAGACACTTAAACCGACAGAGCCACCTAAGTGCCCCCTTAGGTAAAGTAAAGTACTTTAGATGTCTTATATTCAACAGCACTCAAGACTGTCTTATTTTCCTTTCATACTTGGAGAAACTGAGACTCAAAGAACCTACATGACTTTCCCCTGCACCAGCAGCCAGTACGAGATAAAGCCAGAATCCCACCTAAATATGTCTGGTTCTCACTCTCACATCACCTCCTGGTTTCCCATGGCATCCATTCTTCAGATGTTGAAAAGATTGGCTGGGATCTTTGGCAGTATTTTTTTTTTCTGGGCCATGGAAAATAACACCGTACATGCAGAGGGACAAGCTCTGGCATGAGTTAGTGTGTTCCCGTCGGCTGAAGCTTGGACATTTGTGGTCTGTGGCGTGGCTGCCCAGTGGTGGGCCCACGTACCTCCAAACTGAATGACCTGCTCTGTCTGCATGGGGGCCTGCCCTTGTTTCTTGTAGAGAGCTGTGTGAGTTCTCTATGGTCATTTGTCTCAGGAGTTGCATAAATACTTTTAACGGAATAACAATGTGAAGGCATTCAATAGACACTATTATACTCTGGCTCATAGTCATATTTAAAGCAGAACACAGATAATTTCATTTTATTTGCATAATCCACCATTTATGAACTAGCCAAATTAAAGGAAAATCCATTTTTAAATAATTTTGATCAATATTTATAATTTTGTATTATTTGCCAATTTCCATGGTACAAATACTCCTACGATACTTCATATTTCAAGCTATTAACATGACATCACTGAGCAAGGACTTGGGAAGAGATGTGCAATATTATATCATTAGATAGTATTTACACCATACAGATACAATAGGTGTGTATAACTCAAGAATATAGAGAATAATATGTAGTAACATGATTAGGAAGTAGAGAGTGTTGAATATGTATTGCCTTTGATTTAAAAAAAAAATATTTTATTTATTTATTTGACAGAGAGAAACACAGCCAGAGAGGGAACACAAGCAGGGGGAGTAAGAGAGGGAGAAACAGGCCTCCCGCTGAGGAGGGAGCCCGATGTGGGGCTCCATCCCGGGTCTCTGGGATCATGACCCGAGCCGAAGGCAGTCGCCCAACCAACTGAGCCACCCAGGCGCCCCTGCCTTTGATTTTAATAGAACTGAGTTGTGAGTTTATACAACTTAAAGTTTAATAATGGCTGTATTTAACAATTAGCAAAATTCCCCAAAATGTAACATTCAGCTCTTGAGAGTCAGTTGGCTCCAGCCCATCCCTGCATATATTCCTTTTTCAAATAACTGAAATGGTATTATTAATTCAATTTTTAATTCCTCACATGAAAGCAGAAAGGTCTGTAAGTAAAGCACTGGATGGAAAGCAAAAAATCACTCCCAGGAGTGATACGATGTGTAGGAATCCATGGTAAACCTATTAAGAACTTTAATATTGACTCAGCTTTGCATACCTATCGTCAACGTGCTCATACCCAAACACTATAGAAGATAATCAGTTTCCCATCTAAGACTGTTGGTTGCTAAGCATTTACCAGGACATTATTGAGTGTAAACAAACCATTTAACTTACTAAGGATGAAGTTTTCTAAGATGAGCAACAAATACATTTTTTTTTTTTAAAAAAATTTTTTTGTTTTATTTTAGCTTTTTAAGTAATCTCTACACTTAACATGGGGCTCCCACCCACAACCCCAACTTCAGGAGTCTCAGGCTCCACTGACAGAGCCATCCAGGCGTCCCCTGACAACAAACAGATTTTCTTGGGGGCACTTGGGTGGCTCAGTCATTAAATGTCTGCCTTCAGCTCAGGCCTTGATCCTGGGGTTCTGGGATCAAGCCCAATATCGAGCCCCGCATCGGGCTCCCTGCTCGGCGGGAAGCCTTCTCCCTCTCCCACTCCCTCTGCTTGTGCTCCCTGTCTTGCTATCTCTCTTTCTGTCAAATAAATAAAATCTTTAAAGCAAACAAACAGATAAACAATAGATTTTCTTTTTTCTTTTTTTTTTTTTTTAAGATTTTATTTATTTGACAGCGAGAAACACAGCTAGAGAGGGAACACAAGCAGGGGGAGTGAGAGAGGGAGAAGCAGGCTTCCCAGTGAGCAGGGAGCCCGATGTGGGACTCGATTCTGGGTCTCCGGGATCATGACCTGAGCTGAAGGCAGTCGCTTAACCAACTGAGCCACCCAGGCGCCCCAACAATAGATTTTCTTAACTGTCTGTTGAAAATGGAAACATTGAAGCGGTTGGTCTGCGGTGAGATACAAAAATTTTGGATTGGGTGGTATGTTTTATAACTGTGGAGGGAATGTTTAATAACAAAAGCATTTTTGAAACCAGTAATTTATATAAAGGATGATGACAGTCATTTTGCCTTTGCCAAGGACAGATCAAGCATGTACTGATAGGTCTCAAAGTTGTCCTTTCCTTTCTATTTGCAATACTGTAGCCTTAGAAAGAATAAATCTTTCAAAGTAAAAGTGAGACCACATTGCCCCCTTCCTAGGATCCTTCGTTGGTTTTCCACGGCCCCTCAAGTAAACATTAAATTCCTTAGCATATCATGTATGGACTGGCCTCTGTCTACCTCTCCCACTTCTCCCCTTCCACTCTCTGGAAACTGAGGTTCCAGCAACAACAACAAAAATATCTGCAGATACACAAAACACCACTCAATAAATCAGAGACTTCAGTTAACTGTACATGTTATTTCCTTTTTCCAAAATCCCATGATATCTTTAAGACTCAGCTCTAAAGTTACTTTTTTAGTGGATTCTGTGATTCTTCCAAAGTAGTCAGTCACTTGCATATCAACCTCTATTTCAGTACTTAGCACACCACCCTATAATTATTTGCTTATATATCTGCCTTCTTCAGCAGACTGAGGTCCTTGAACACAGGGCCACGTCCTCTCCCCTTGATAATCCAACACTTGGTGCAGAGTTTAATGAACATGAGAGGTTCGTCTAATAGCACAACCAAGGAGACTGGGTGGGCAACCTGCAGGAAGAGGGTAGTGGATGGGGACTTCCCACCTTGTCTCTCCAGATGCTCAACTCTTTTCCTTCCCCTGCATGCAGCCTGCACTCCATCCCTCCTGGATGTTTTTTTTCGTCACCAAAGTGCTCATTTCTCAGGATTCTGTCTTTGCTGTCTACCTAAAATGCTAATGGTTCTATATTCAGCCCAAGCACTGACTACTTTAAGAAATCCTTCCTTCACCTCCACAAGGGTAGATGGTCTTGCTTTGTGTGCTCAAGTGCACCATCATGTAGGTAAATTTGAAGCACTGTATCTCACTCACGGACCATCAATGTCGGGGGCTACGGTTTTACCCTAGCATCATGCACAAACTCGGGCAAGTATTAGAGGTTCCACAAATGCTTATTAAAGAATTGAGTGGGGATTAGTCACTCTCCAGTTTCTCAAAGTTGTTTATGTTGTTTGGAGCAAGGCAGAGGCTTGTTGAGATCTTCTTAAAAGAGTGCCTTAGAATAGGTTGCGGTTATTCAGGCATATTTCAGGGAACCTAGCTAAATACAGAGCTATGCAAACTCTAGACAAAGGCCAGAAAGCTTTTTCTGTAAAGGGCCAAATAGTAAATACTTTATGTTTTACGGGTTGTCTGGTTTCTGTTGAAACCATTCAGCTTTGCATTGTAACGCGAGTAACCACAGATAGTACATAAACAAGTAAGTGTAGATGTGTCCTAAAAAAACTTTATTCGCAAAAACAAGCATTGGATTGGATTTTGGCCTCTCCCCATAGTTTGGGGCCCCAGGGTCTAGATAAGACTGATGAGGAAATGCCTTCAGGTCAGGAATAAACAAAAGCTCATGAGCTGGCTTGAGGAAAAGAAACAGAAGTCTTTGGTGGCCTTCTACATACTTTTTATTTATTTATTTATTTATTTATTTAATTAATTAATTTATTTTTTATTGTTACTAAATTTTTTTTTCCCATTCCCAACACCCAGTGCTCCACGCTCTAGGCGCCCCCAGTACCCACCACCAGGCTCTCCCATCCCCCCACCCCCCTCCCTCCAAGTCCCTCGGTTTGTTTCTGTGTCCAAAGTCTCTGTTGTTTCGTTTCTCTCCCTAGATTACCCTAGTTCCC